>CAJFCX010000023.1:0-72041 GCA_904066255.1 Eimeria sp. OTU-X | reverse complement strand
TATTTATTTATTGCTAAATGTTTGTATGTTTGTTTTTTTTTTGTACTTTTTGCAGTGGCAATGGTGGCAAAATTAACTTTATTGAGTTTTTCTGTTCCTTCTTTACTACTTTTTGTTCCTTTACTCGCCTTTTTCCTCCTTCGTACTGCAGCTAAACTTAGGGCAGCCATCAGGTACAAATAACTGCTTCTGCTGCTGCATCTGCTGCTACATCGGCTGCTCCATCTGCTGCTGGATTTTCTGCTGCTGCTGTCACTGTTGCATTCAGCTTTGCTACTGCTGCTGCTTAACTTGCGTTGTATGCTTTCTGCTGCAGGTCCCTCAAGAGACTGGAGACAATAGCTCGCTCGCCTTTGCACTGTCTCCTCGCAGGTGCTGTTGCAGGCGGCCGCTGCCTCCGCGCCTTTAGGTAAGGAAGCATAATTTTGTTTGCTGCTGTGTCCTTGTCTCTGTTTCTTTGTTCCCTGGTGTCTTCTTGTCCTTTTGTATTTATCTCTTTTATTTATTTATCATATATGTCTTGTGTCTTTTTTTGTTTATTTATTTCTTTAGGGCAGATTGTCGTTACTACTGGAGTTGTTTAGAGGCCCTCTTGTTATATGGTAATATTTCTTATAAAAACATTTGCTTACAAGCTTGGCTGTCTCTACGGCTGCAGCTAATAGGAGCAACGTTGCAGCTGCTGCTGCTTGCTGTCTTTGCTTTACCTCTTTATTTGTGGCCTCAGCAGCTAGAAAAGGTGCGTTGCTGCTCCTCCTCCTCTTACCCTGCTGTTCCTCTTACCCTTTTTATCCCTTTTGTCTCCTCATCTCTTTCTTTTGTCTCTTCTATGCTTTACTTCGCTGCAGTTGCAGTTGTGTGTTGGGGAGATCCTACTTGTGTTGCATTTGCTGGCGCTGCATTTGCTGGTGCTGCATTTGCTGGTGCTGCTGTCGATGCTGCTCTTGGTGCTGCAGGTTCGAGGGGAGTTTGCTGCTCTTCTGGCTTTGAGCTTATACGCGGTGTCTCCGCTGGTTCGTCTGCTGACGCAGACAATCACCACTTTTGTACGTCTTGAGGTGCAAATGGTCGCAGTAGAACGGGTCCGAGATTACCTCCTGGTACGTCCGCTGCTGCTGTTGCTGCTGTTACTGCTGCTGCTAATGTTATTGCACAAGCAGACGCAGAAGGCATGAGGGGAGAGCCACCACCCCGCACTGAACGGCAGAGAAAGAGGAGGCAAAAGAGAGGGCAGCAATTGAGAATCGATCTCAAAATTGGTGTTGATGCTGCTGCTGCTGCATGCAGGTGCCTGCAGAGGACCCACACTATGATGTAATAACGGAAAGACCGTGGTCCCAGGGAAGGGATACGAAGGGCAGCAATGCATCATTTTGGTTTAGCTCGTATTTCTGGGGGAGGAACAGCAAGGCTTCTTCTGTGTCGCTTAATGCAAAAGAAGAAGAGCAGCTGCCACTGCTGCAGCGGCAGCAGACGCAGGGCTGCTCTGCATGCGCCGAGGAGAACTTGGTAGCGATCAGCTGTGCAAGGCCAGAGCCTGCTGCTAGGGAACTGCGTTCGTCGCGGCATGCTTCAACAGCAGCAGCTGCTGCTGCTGCAGCGAAGCTGGCGGTCTACGAGACACTGCTGTCTCTGGGCGCTCCTTCTTGTGGCCATCCGAGTGTGGGAGGCAGGCGGTGCTCTTGTACAGATCAGCAGAGGCAGCAAGACAGCAGCAGCTCGCCGCTGCTGTTTCCTGTTGCTGTGCCGCTAGGATTTCAAACACGAGGCCGCATCGAGTTTGAAAATGTGACGGTGGCTTACAGGTCAGTTAACCAACCCACTGAGGTGTCTGTACACCTCACCCATTCTGGTTTGTGCGGGCTAAGGCGCGTCTTCTCTCTTCAAAGGGGTGCATCCGTACACTGCAGCACGAAGGGAAGGGTGTAGTGTGGCTGTCTGTACCCGTCAGCACACAGCAGGGAGGCGGGGGTTGAACTGGATACTGGGTTGTATCTTGCTCGGGTGTCTTTTCATTGCACATATGTACATAATATATATACGCATAATATCTGTGCAAATATATATGTATATGTCTGTATTGTGCATGCGCCTGCAGCGCGGGTGGCATGCCTGCACTGAAGGGAGTATCTTTGACGGTGTATCCAGGGGAAGTGGTTGGTTTCGTGGGTAGAACAGGAGCAGGGAAGAGTACAATATTATTGGCATTAAGTAGAATGGTGGGGTTTAGTGGTTGTATAAAGATAGATGGGGTGGATATACACCGCCTGCCTATACATATTCTTCGCTCTCTACTAGCAGTCGTCCCGCAGAGTCCAACACTCTTCTCTGGCAGCATTCGATTCAACTTAGACCCAGCAGGAATACACACCGATGCAGAACTCTTCGAAGCACTTCAACTCTGCCGTCTAGATAAAGTCGTTCGTTCACTGCCACAGGTTAGAATCACCGGCCTCTCCTGTGGGTGCCCTGCTGCTTCCCCCCTTATCTAATGCATGCATGCATGCATGGTTGCATGCGTTGCGCGCATGCGCGTGTGGATGTAAGGAGAAATATTTGCTGACTGTCTTGTGTTTCGTAGCCCTGCATTCAGTTGTTTGCATGGTCGTGCTGCTAAACTGCCTCTGTATTATACAAAAAAGTGGGGGAAAGGGAGAGGGCTCCCTCTAACGGAGAGATAGGTCTTAGCTGTCTGC
The DNA here is from genome assembly GCA_904066255.1 of Eimeria sp. OTU-X. NCBI lineage: Eukaryota > Apicomplexa > Conoidasida > Eucoccidiorida > Eimeriidae > Eimeria > Eimeria sp. OTU-X. The sequence goes on along the minus strand of CAJFCX010000023.1, from coordinate 69,345 downwards.
TGCTGCTGCCTGATGGTTCTGCTGCTTCTGCGGCTGCTGCTGTGTGTGTGGACAGGGGTTAGATACGCCGCTAGCCACAGTCGATGAAGCATCAGCCTTGGAATTCCGCGTCAGAAGATCTCGCAGGCTTCAAAGCAGTCCGTCTCGCTGCTGCTGCTGCCTGCTGCTGCAGTTGTTATCTTGAAGCAACTGCATCTTCATCAGAAGCTGCCCGTTCGCCACCGCCATCTCCACCGCCCCCTGCTGCGGCTGCTGTAACTGTTGCATGCGTGTGTCATTGTGTTTGTTTGTTTGCAGATACGGGGGCTTTAGGAGGTGGAGACGGCCGCGAGCATCGTTCGCGTGCTTTGGGTTCAACAGATTCTGCTGCTTCCGGGAAAGAGCAGCAGCGGCAGATGTCTGTAAGCCGCTTTGGAGGAGGCGAGGGGGGGATGCAGCGCAGCAGCGGGGGCACCAAAGGCAGCAGCAGCAGCAACCAGAGTGTGCGGCTGTCTTTAGGACAGAAGCAGCTACTGTGCCTGTGCAGAGCTGTATTGAGGGAAGCTCCTGTTCTCTGCCTCGACGAAGCTAACAGCTGCATGGATCCTTCCTTAGAGAAAGAAGTTCTTATACCCGTCGTAAAGCGGTGCTTAAGGTAAACTTCGTCCATATCTTTTAGCCTGTGCAGTGCTTTTTCCGCTTCCTTTTTCTTTGTCCTATGGCTGTTGTTCTGTCTACTTACGCATATGTATGGTCTTTATTCGTTCTCTTTTATATTTGTGTGCAACGAAAACAAGCCATCTTCCGTGCATGTTGACTGACCCCTTGTCTCTGTGTTTACCTCTCCCCTCGCATCTGCTGGGTGCAGGGCGGCTGCTTCTTTGAGTATTTGCCTTTCTTCCATATTGCCTTTCTTTTAAACCCCTTTTTCTTGTTCGTCTGCATGCAGACGCGGGAGTGTGTTGCTTATCTCACACCGACTGCAGCATCTGCCAGCTGTATGCCACCGCGTCGGGGTGGTGGGGGAAGGACAGCTGCTTGAGTTGGCCCCTCCTCGCACGCTCTTGCGAGACAAAAACTCTCGCTTTCACGCCCTTTATTCTGCAGCAAAAGGGAGCGCAACAGCTCACCACAGCAGCAGCGGCAGCGGCAGCACGAACAACAGCGCAGCACCGGAACCGCGGCATGCTCCCGCGCTCTAGTCAAGCTCGTGGGAGGCCTTCTGTCCGCTGCTCTTCAATTACATCTACTCAGGCAGCATAAGGGATAAATACAGAGGTATTCTGCTGCTAAAGCCGTCGCTAAAGACCAGGTTTTAGTCGCCTGCTGCAGCAACGGCAGCACTTGCAGCAGCAAATGCACGAACGGAATCTGCTGTAGCAGCACCACTACAAACAGCAGCACCCGCAGGAACAGCAGACTTAGCTGCAACAGCAGCAGCTGCAGCAGTTTGCTCCACTTTTTAAACTGAAGGCGGCTGCTTGCATGCACTGCCTTACACTCGCACCGCGTAGGTTTACTGGCCCATCTTTGATATCTCTCCTCCTCTGCTCTGGACTCAGCACCAGCTTTTAAGCTGAGCTAGAAAGGATATACATAAATAATACTTGCGACGTATAGAGGGAGAGAGAAGGAAAGAAAACTTCCCTATTTGTATTGGCATAGGTGTGTGAGCCCCACGCTGGCTGCGGCTGTGTGTAGCGGCTTAGTAACAGCATAGTAGGTAGCAGCGCATGCATGCAGTCAGGGGGTTTAGAGTCTCTATGTAGCTGTCTGCTAAATAAGGGGTAAACCGTAGCGGCTTCGTGTGTGAGCACTTTTATGAAGAGTCATACAGAAGCAGAGGCAGGTTGGGGTGCCTCTGTTACTACACTTCCTGAGCTGCCGGTACACCGCACCGCTGCAGCCTCCCTTTAAGGAGCTGCTGGCTCCAGCTAGATATGGGTTGGCTCTCTCTTAAGGCAGTCGGTTTCTAAGGCGTCTCACAGAGAAAGGCGGAGACGACAGCTCATATCCAAATAACAAATTGCATGCAACAAATATTGGGGTATTTAATCCACCCCCACATCTATTTATATTCAGAGCAAAACAACGCTTTATTAAATAACAAGACGAAGAAGAAATACCTCAAACAAGCACAGGACGTGAACCATAAAAACCAAACACCACGACTACGCCCACGGCCACTATTGCCAGCAGCCAGAGTAGCTGCAGCAGCAGCAGCAGCAGCAACAGGGCATGGGAGGATTAGCTCCAGTCTTCGTTTCGGACGGGGCGAGGTTTGTCTGTGTGGTAGTAGCGCTGCTGGATGGTTTGTTGTGGAACTCCGGTGGCAGCGGCAGCAGCAGCAGCAGCAGCAGCGACAGCAGCAGCTGCTGCTGCATTGGGCTGATTAATGCACGATGGTTCGGTATGTGCCCAAGGAGGGGAAATTTCTCTGTGGTGTCTGCTGTTTGGTGCCTCTCCCTTTTTTAGTTTGTCTTTGATCATCCATTTGTTTTGCACAGCTGCGCGCCAGACGCAACAGAAGCAGGGGAGTAGTATCAGCGCTGCTCCTGCCAGCAGCAGCAACAGCAGCGCCAAGTTTGCGCCTAAAGGCCGTAGCTGCTCACACACCAACTCCTGGAGCGGCTGCACCTCATTATACACCATGCGGCAATCTGCATTGGCTGCTGCACTCTCGATATCAAGCCCCACAACTCCAAATGCCCGCATGCGGGCAGTAAAGAAAGGCCCCAACTCTCCCCACAGACTTTCCAGCTGTACAGACACCCCAGCACACCCACGCACACCCACACTGACATCTCAGCAGCAGCAGCAACAACAACAGCAACAGCAACAGTGCACACAGAACAAACAAAATCAGATGTTTCAGATGGAAACACCAACAAATAGAAAAAAACGAACAACAAAATATATTCTGATGCCTGTGTGTTCTTGAGTCCTAGTGTCTTTGTGTATATTATACTTGTCTCTGCAGCGTGTTGAGGAGCAGCTGAATCGTCTCCTGCAGCTCCTCCCAGTTGCAGGGATATCCGTCCATGTGTGTGGGGTCTCCTCCATGTGTACGGGGACAGCGGAACGATTTATTTGTCTCTGCAAGAAGTGTCTCCTTCTTAACTGCCCACCACACTGCATTAATAAATTGTCTCTGTTCCTCAGGAGACCCTTTTCTTGCTGCTACCTCCAACACGATGGGAGAATCCACATCCAGCGACCCGTCAATCATCAGTGCATCCTCCCTACTGTTGCTGCTACTACTATTATTACTACTACTCCTGCGGCTGCTGCGGAGAGAAGGGAGAAAAAATGGGGCAACCATTTCCTCTACATCTTCTAATCCGTACACCACAAGACGGTCCGTTGGCATCACAGCCCCAGATGCTGTACTGTTGCCTCTTTGCATGCATCTGTCTTGGAGAAGCTCTAAGAGCTGAGTTCCTTGCTGCTGCTTCTGCCTTCTTCTTACTGCTGCTGCTCTACTGCTGCTGCTGGTGGGCCCAGTCGCTTCGGTTAATGCCTGCACCTCCGCGTGCGCCTGACCTGCCAGCCGCACCACCTCATGCAGCAGCTGTGTCTTCTCAGCCTCGGTCTTGTCTGCCGCTAGACGCATCAACTCCCCCACAACCCCTTCTATCATTGGCTTCATCGCTCGCTCCCACTTGCTGCTGCTTCTACCATTGTCGCCGCTTGTGCTGGTGGTACTGCTGGTCTTCATTGCGTGGATGGCCTCCTGAAAGGAAGCAGATAGTCGCTCTGCTGCCTGGCGATCTGCACTCAACTGCTTGAGTAGTGCTGCAAGTTCTTCAGACGGTTGCCGATCTCCTGGCTGCAGTAGGGAGAAAGTATTCTGCCGGCCCCTAGGCCGCACCTCTTCCTCCCCTGGAGCTGCTGTTGCTGTTCCTACGGCTGTTGTTGTTCCTGCTGCTGTAGAAAAGAGGCCCAGATAGCTCGCCTTCAGCTCCCGTTGTTTGTCTTGTATGCCGCTGCAGAGCACTTCCTTGTACGTGTGTAGTCTCTCATCCAAATCCTGTAATCAAACTCTAACGCATGCAGCAAGTTCAGCTCAGCTACTGCTACTGATGCTTCTGTTCTTGCTGTTGGCCTCCTTTGTGTATCTGGGTGTTCTGTTGTGTTTGTACCTCCTGTTGCAGAGTCATCGGATCTATGAGCATCAGCCAATATGTTTCCTTTAGCACTTGTAGCTCCGCAGCCGCGTCCTGGAGCTGCAGAGACACCAGATGGGCTGCTATAGCCTCCTTCTCCACAGCATTCCTCCCTGCTTCTTTAAGCTTCACTCCTGCCTTTACCAACTCTGCACCCCACGCAGCCAAAAATATTCCCGGGTGCATTCAACTTTTCGTGTTTAACGTGCCATGTGCATGCAACAAACGCAAAACGATGTTTGCAACAGCTTCGCATCAACTCGTGCAGCTGCTGAGACATGCAGTTTCCAAGTGTCATTGAGCATTAGTTGCACCCTTGTGCTCACAAATAATATATACGAAGTTTCTATGGTGTTCTTAACAGAGACAGACACACAAAATCGCATGCATGCGCACTAGAGAATGCGCTAAGATGGGCCTGCCTCCAATAACAGAATGCATGCTTACGTGTGTTTGGCTTTGCATGCGTGGGCGTGTAGTGAGCACGCATGCATGCTGAAACGTTGTATGTGGGTGGCTGCATACAAGTGTCTGTACGGCTGTGCGTACTGCCGTGTGTGCGGTTAGCATGCGCACATCTGTTACGCTTAGGGGCTGTATAAAGCTAATCGAGTGTGACTGTTCTTTGTAGGCGTAATCTGTGGTTCCTGTACTTCCAAATCATATTCTGTTGGGTGTTGCTGTTTCTTGTTTGTGACAACTTTCTTCCGTGAAATGCCCTCACCATCTATCTTGAACACCTGCACTAAGTCACGCTCTTGGTTTGGTAGCAAGCAGGCAGCCAGCACTTTGGCTGCAACTCTGCTAGGGGCATGCAGAGAACCCTCGGAAGAGGAACCCTCCCTGGACTTGAACCTCCAGAAGTACTGCAGGAGCTGCTCCACATCCTTTTCGTCTTTAAGATAGGTTCCAGTGTACAAACACCCATCAGTCAGCATGGCTGACCCCACCAACAGGCTACCACTCGCCACAAGCGCTACAGAGGCACAACGAGAAGAAGCAGGCAACACCACAGATGCGGCAAGCTAGAATAGTAGAGCAACAACAAAACACAGATCAACAGAAAACGACGGGAGTTTTTTAATATTCCAGAGATTTACAACAATGGAAAAGAATGGAAATGAAGAAAAGCCATTTCCTAGGGTATCAAATATATAGATATATACACTATTAACCAAATATGGGAAGGCTTAAAAAACTGCCTTGTCTGCTGCTGAGCCAGCAAACGACAAAACCCCCACCTGCAGCAGAGACGAGCAGCAGCAGAAATGAACAGCCGCAGCTCGTGGCCTTGCGGTCTACGAGGGCTTCCCGATTGCAGCAGCACAGGCAGCACAAGTACAAGGAGCCCAGGAGCACCAACACGCCCATCAGACTGAATGTCACTATAGAGCCCTGAAGAGAATCCTCAACATAACCCTAAGAGGACAAGTTCTTCCCCATTATCCACTGCATAGACAGTTGTTAGCACCGCACGAAAGAGCAGCTGTAGCAACAGAGGCAACAGAAGTAGAAGGCGCAAAACGGGAGGGCAGCAGTAGCAAGAAATGCGCTAACAGGAGTACACACCCAGAAGAGAGGGGTGCCAATTTTAGGAATTTTCTCTACAGTTGGATGGGCAGAGTTCAGAGTTTGGGTGAGGACATCCTTCGCCTTTTGCATGTCTTTTATAGCTAGAAGACCGTCGGTCTGCTGCATAGACGCCTCTATTTCTGCTGCAAGGTGTTCAGAAGCTTCGGCTATAGCAAAGAAAGTAGAAGGAAGCAGATGAATGGTGGTTTCCCACGAGCTTAGCAGCGACGGAGAGGCAACAGACACTGGGGAGAGTTGATACGTCGCCTCTTCATGATCTGAAGGCTCCGAAGACACTGCCATTCCGCTGTTTGCCGGCCGATACAATGTCTGACATCCAAATTAACACGTGATGAGCCGTAAAAACACACCAGAAGAAGAAACGTGACCACCTTAAAAGCACTGAAACATGAGAGCTTTAAGTCGAATGCTGCTTACAGGGAAGTGTAATAGGACGTCCAAAAAGCAAAGCACAAATACCCGCGTGGTGCAAATTGAAATGACGTCTGCGACCTCCCTCCCACAGGAGAAAATGAAGGAAAGCGGCAGTGCCGACACCCACCGACCTTCTTGAGTGTCTGAAGATTGGTCCGCATGTCTGCGACCTTCTGGCTAATTCGTGAAGCCACTTTGGAGGCCATACGAAGCTCTTTCGCCAGCGAATTGTCTCCGTCGGGGTCCAGAGCCAAGAGAAGGGTCTTGAAGCTGCAAGAGGCAAAGCACCGCAACACGCAAAGGCAAGTCGTGCATCAGATCTCGTTGTTTTCCTGCTCCGTTTGATAGTTGAAAGCAGAAACACAACTTCTTCTCTGCATTTCAGAGGCCTGTTTGATAATCTGTAGAAACCCACGGGACTTACTAGACCAGCGCTGGGACAGCTCCAAGGAAACCTGTCCTCTTGGGAGCAGTTGTGTCCTCAGTTAGATCCGCATCATCTTGCTGCAGCAGCCGTGGAAAGGCAGGATCTGCAACTACAGAGCAGCAGCCACTGGCTAAAACCCACCACTAAACCTGGCTAGTTGGTAATGAGGAAGCCCATCGCATCCAATCGAAAGAAACATAACAGCATTTCGGACCAACGATTTCAGCGTGAGGCGCTGCTAATAACTTACTTGCTTCTCCCAAATAAGGGAACCGTTCTGTTGTGGTGTCGGACGGAGCTGATTGCAAAAAAGGGGAGAAGGGAGGTGCGTTATTAATTGCAATGGGTGCAGGAGGGGATGTGGAACTAAAGAGAGTGGAAGAAAAGGAAGGCGAAGACAAAGGCACAACGGCCGAATTGGGGAAAGATGCAGCCGACGGATGAGCAAAGGTTTGCCCATTAATGATGGTAGAAACTGCCTGGCCAGCTGCGCAGGCCACCTGAGAGAGATGCGCCCCCATATCCACCAAGACGTACATCCCCACACTAAGCACCGCTGCAACTGTGCAAAATGCCAGAATCAACGCGAGGTATCTCACGCCTAAACATGAGCTCCGCGGAACCAACTTCCGCACGCTACCTCGGTACTGAGAACCCGAGGGCCCAGTGCTGCTGCCGTTCGACTGCCACCTTTCCACTTCAGCCACATATCGCTTTGTCGACTTGAAAAAGATCCGAAGGCAACAGAAGCAACTGCACAGTCTGCTCAACAGCGACCAGCAAAATATACAGTACAGTATTCTGAACGTGCAGCTGCTGCACAGGGGCGTACTTCAGCAAAAAACTAAATGAACTATTCCACGTACCTTTGTGAGCATCTGCAGTTGCGAAGGCAGAACAACAACAAAAATAGAGGCAACAAGACCACCACTATCCCGAGGCCCACACCGAGAGGCAAAAGGCAATAAGGCATAGACCCGAAGTAGGAGATGCCCAACCGAACGGAGGAAGGCAATTTTGTCTCAAATGAAAGAGACTTGTCGGAAACGGTTGGAGCTAGCTCCTGCAGAGAGCGTCCATGTTCAAAGTGGATCGGTGCCCCAAGTCCCCATGAGGTCTCACCACTGTCAGTAATGAAAGTAAATCCCTGGCCTTCAACTTCTGCATGCCGCGTCTCACTGTTGCCTGCGTGGACATCTTTAACCACTGAGGTGCTCACGATAGAATGAAACCTTTCAACGTGGGTTTGTCTACTCGTCGTAATTGCACTCGGGATGGCCTCGCTGAGCCCACTCTTGACCACGCACACGTTGAAGGCTGTACGGATCGGCTGAACAAACGCAATGCCAGAAACTCTCACAAAGCAATCACCGAATATTCCAGTTCTCTGAATACTTCACCTAACTCTGGTCAACAAACCGATGCCAGCACAAACGCAGGATGCGGACTTACTCGGGGGATTGCCGACGTGTTGGAATATTGAACAACACTGCACGCCTCATCCCTGAATCTGTCCAGCCATGCAACATTCCCCTCTTCAGGGGACTTAACACATCCTCCAGAGCTCGCGTCTAATGCGCAAGCAGAGGTTGCGTTTCTGATTGGGCCGGTAGAGGCGTGTTCATTCGCCGCCGCAAGAAATGCAATGTTGTCTCCCTCCATGGTGTCTTCTACAAAAGTATTGAAGCCCATTGGAGTTGTGCAGATTCTGGTCAAGCCATATCATTGCCAAATAAGCTCACTTTTGCTGGAATTTCACGCAGTGTCGGCCAAATCTCCCTGCACGGATACTGGTTTTGTCCCGTTCCAGATAGCTCCAGTAATCCTTACTAGTGTTCAAACTATGTTTCTCCGCGTGGTAAGGGGGACGTGTTCGGTACGATACTGAACTCAACAGCAGAAAGCGAAAAAACATCATCCAGTTGGAGAGCGCTGGTTGTCTACCCTGAACAGCATTGACGAGTTGCGTTGTTACTCCTGCTTTGTCGTATCCAATGGTTAAATAGCCAAGTTTCGAAAAGGAGGAAAGGCGACGATTCTCCTGAGAAATTGTTGTAGCTTTGCACACTGCACGTGCAGCGATCGGCAGTGCTAAGCTTGGCTACAAGTTCCTTTGCTCGCGTAACGAGGACTATTCACCAATTGGTACACTTCATGTGTACGCAGATATAATTTAAAAGGTGAAAAGAAACTTTTATTACGTGGTATTCAGCAGGTCAAAGTCAATTTCATTCACTAATGAGCAGAACGATCCTGCTACATCCCACAGGCGGCTGCCGGTGAACCACGATGTGAAGACTGGACCAAACTCGCCTTTAACTGCATGTGAAAATCATAATGTTGTTTTTAAAGGATGTAACTATATATGGTATGTGGGCATCAGCTAAAGTCGTATTTCATGGAAGATGTATGGCATTGAATCAGGTAAATGACTTTGGATGAACCAACGGGCTAGTCGAAATGTACTCAAAAAAATTCCAGAGCTCGAGCATCAGTGCATGATCACGAACCGCCGAATGTGCACTCAAAAATAAAAAGTGTTGACCACTGGCGGGTGGCGTTCTCTTCCGGTGTACGTTCACCCGAAAACATCGGCATTCCGAACAGTCCGAATACGCGCCATTACTTTCAGACTTTCGTCCTTCGTTCTTCCACTGCCTCTAAAAAACAAACCTTGCGAAAATGTGGAAGTCACTTTTCCTCGTCGCCATCTCTGGCTCCCAGGTCTCTCGTGTCTCGTCTAAGGCCATTGCCGATGGTTATACCCAAATGGGGCAGCCATTCCGCTTCAGCAAGAGCTTTGTGGCGGCCGCACCCGCATTTGAGGAGTCTAGCTCGGAAGCATGGTGGCCAGCCTCTGGAAAACCCCCACTGCGGAAAGCCCAGAAAACGTAAGACGATGTCTTCTAATTACCCTCTCTTGACGCATTCTATATGAGATTGAACAGGGATTTAGACGACACCTTCGATGTGGCACTGCACACGGAAACTTCGTTTCCCAGCCCGTTCGAGCAACCTGAGAAATGTGTTGCCTTCTCTAGGTAATTCTAACTAAACTTCTTTGCCAACTGATTACGACACTAATTTGAAACGTTGCCTGTAGCCTCTCGCACTCATGGGTTTGTGATCCCGATCACTTGCTCTCACCAGAGGAGCAAGCATTCGTTGAGGCACGCCTCCTGAAGCTCCGCGACACCGCCCAGAGCACGTGCAACGACTCCCAGAATTATTACCAGGTCAGTATTTTTCCGTCCTAAGCTCAGCTAAAGTTCAGTGTGACACATTCGAATGCAGGCTGCCGTTGCCGTCGCCTCAGATATTGCGGTGAACGCCGATGAGACCCCACAACAGGCCACCGACCGTTTTGCTGAAGCTCTGTTGAGGTACTGCTAATATCTTTCTATGACATGGGAGGATTCATGAAGCATATGGTAATCAGGCGATGGGGTGTAGGCAATAAGGGCTGTCACGATGGCATTGTTTTGGCCTTCGTCAAGAACCTCAAGACCGTCAGCCTCGCCACCCGCGGTAAGGCTGAATTGCACTGCTGTTAAAAGGCCATCTGAAAGACTGCGTCATCTACCAGAAAATGTCGATACCCGCGTCGCAAGCGCACTGTTCAAAACACACATCCAGCGCTCGATGAATCACGTGTTCCTGTCGACTGGTTCTCCAGCTGCAGCTGTAGCCACAGGGGTGGAACTTGTGAACCGTCACCTACCCCGCGCTCCCATTGGTACGAGATTGCGACTGCAGTTGCTCTATTTTGCAGAACCATGTATTTGATTGGCATCACAGGCCTGAGTTGGAGTGCTACCATCCTCCTCACGTTGGGTGGCGTTTACCTTGCTTCTGTCCTTGGAATCTACTATTCACTGAACACATTCATGATGAAGAGCTACACTGTCGAACAGTAACTCTCCGATGGGCAAAAAAACCCACTGTGGGTTTGCAAGCCTGTTTTTTAAGTAATATCTCCTTTCCGTGGGGCTCAAATGGGCTGAAATGCACTCAGCTGAAGAAAAAAAAGAAAACCTGTTGTTAGTCACCACCACGCATTAGAGAGCCTAGTTAGTCGTTAGCAACCCTAACAAAAATATTTAGGTGAACTGCGCAACCCCACAACTGTTCCAGCTTGTACGTGACATTTTTCCGCATCTGCAATAGAATGCGGCCTCTAACACCGCAAATCATCTTCGCAACTTGCGCAGTCCTGACCACCAGCTCCTGCAACAATTTGTTTTGCACAGCGCATATGAAATGCAATGCACGTCATCTAAGAATCTACAACAAAACTGCCTAAACGAAAAGATAGATATACACTCCGACCGAGTTACCTGCTCAACTGCAATTGAGCCGTCCTCCTGCTGCGACCATCCAACGGTTCGTTGAGAAATGCGATATGGGACGTCTTTGTTGAACCAGCAAAACAAATAAGTCCTGAACAGTTGAGCGGAAGCATAAAAAGCATAAGATCAGGTTAGTGCTAGAGCTAATGTGGCAACAGGGGAGGTGTCTCGTTCACAAGGAATCGGCATATATACCTGATAAGTTCCTCGATCTGCTGCACCTTTGAAAGGCTTGTCCGCTGCATTTTCCGCATGGCAGCACACAAGGACAGTCAACGACGGTGTCACATAATGGGGCAATATGGTGTGACAACCAAAGTACAAATTTCGTGGCATTGATGTACCATCTCGGGAGGAAAGGACCACGATCGGGGGACCGCTTCGCTAATAAGGTAATCCAGAAGAGATTCTGTTCCCCTTCGATGCTTAGCTGACACGTGGAATACGCGCCGAAACAGCCCATGTGACCTGTAATGCACGGACGCATCTTCTGCGTCAGAGTAATTGGAAACCGTTGCAATTGTGCGGTTCTACAAGTGCTTTGATATCTTCTCTAGATTTTAGCGCTCACTGAAACTCTCTTTCACGTGCGCGAATCCACTTGGGATGAGACGCCAAGTCGATCTGCAAGTTGAGCACAGAGGTAGATGGCCGAATGCAGTTATTTGGTGCAAAATCCTTCTTCATTCCATTACTACTGGTGCGTGCATTCTGGCATTTGTACCTTATTGAGGCACAGAAGAATAGGGATAGTTGGCGTATGCTCATCTACTTCACCACCTGTGCGAGTCCTTGCAAGGCGATGGCGCACTGTCCCGGGAATCCCAGCTTTCCGCATTTCTTCCAGGGATGGAGAGCAGACCATGCTCCCCGTCATTGTTCCGTGCGAGAGCGTAGCGCAGTTCGGTATTTCCGGAAGGCCTGACAACAAAGAAGCAATACAGTAAGGCCAATTTGAAACAGGACAAAAAAGGGCACTATTTCGGCACTTCACTTCTCCGCTCCTACCCCTTGTGAGGATTAAGAGCACCACTTTACTGCACGCGTCACTATTGCGAACGCTTGCCTGAGTGGTGGAATCCAAGCTGTGAGAGGCACGGCTTTGGAGCGATCGAGCGAACAACATTAAAAATTTGCTGTGTGGGCCGCTTGACTGTATCAATGACAAGAATCCCCAAGTCCGCGTCTTCCTGTTTAAAACAACGTCAAGGCGTAAAACATTTAAGTCGCGTAGTAGTGGTGCATGCAAGCTAGGAAGTTGTACGGACGGCTATCCAGAGTGTTGAATTTCCTTACATATCCCCTCCATGCAGCATTCACGAGATCTCTGCAAAATGACTTTTTGGGATGAGACTCAATAATGCCTGCATTAATCATTCCGACATGCACCACCAAGAATGTTCTCAGGTTTGCATCATAGAACACTGAAAGCAAATACGATCACGCCAGCACCGAAATTTCAAGACCAACAGTTCTCGTACACTGTTCAGCTGCAAACGGGAACACGCTCGTCACCGCACCCAGCAAGAATCGTACCCGGTGCATCGACAAATACTAATTGGCAGTTCTCTTTTGTCACCATTCCACGGAAGTCTGTCCTGTAAGCACCAAAAAAGGTAGACGCATGTGTATAGAAATCAATGCTTGTGTGAATCCACTGAGCCGCAAATAGTTCATCTTGGCGCATTGTTGCACTTACCTTGTAGTGTTCACCTTATTAGATACTGCCGAAACCGTAACACCTAGGAACGCATTTAGCAAAGAGCTTTTTCCTGCATTTGGTGGGCCAATGAGAGCTACAGTGAGCGACCTGGGGTGCGATGGTTGCGGTGGCGGTTCCCACGTGGCGAACAATGCCTGCAAGTAAAACCTACAATGATAGGATTACACGTTTAACATTTCGTCTAGAGGCCCCCTCAAGTGAGAACTCGAAACATAGGCAGATAGGCCATTCCTAGGCCTGTTCCACGGATGGTGTTCTGAAATACATATCTCACCTCAGCCGGGACAGGGTCTCTCGCTACAGGCCGATGAAATGGACGGCTGGACAGCGCAGAGGGCGTGGTAGTTGGCTCAACTGTATGCCCAACAGAAAACCACAACTCAACCAGAACCGCATGCTCCTTACAGACTTCGCGAGTAGGGGGAGTGAATCCACGGCTGAAGGCTGGACGTATTGGTAGCTGGTGATAGACACATTTCGTCGGAGTAAACTGCAACCCGCCAGCTTACTCGGGGAGCACGGGGAAGCTAGTTGTTGTGCATCCATTTCTGTAGGCGTTGCGGGTAGAACGGGGCCCCAATTAAGCTCACTTCGAGCCTGAAAGCAAAGACAGTGATGCTGAAGTGGCTAACTGACGGTGGGTTCAGTGCTTCAGCATTGGCCAGTAGCAAAGCAACCACACATTTTCATCTACTCCCAAATACCTCCAATGCCTTCATCATTAAGTGAGAATTCTCCAGGGCCAACCAACTCTGTTATATCGGTCCATGATGGAAAGAAATCGCGCATGAAGCAGTTGTTGCTGCGGCAGCTCTATGTTTCCAACAACCGGCCAGGCTCTTCGGCACTTCCTACAGTATGGCCCCAATTGTAGAATGCTTGGCAAGCGAGTCATTTCCAATTTTGTCGATGAAGGGCAACCCACGACAGAATAGAGCCTTCTCCAGGAACGTCGCGCATCGCTTTCAGCGGGTAAGCTGACGGCTGTGTACGTATGGGCTTCAGACTTAGCTGTACTTGCAACCACCGAGCGTAGACCTTGTGGTCCATATATGCTAGTGCATTCAGAAAGCATCCTCGCCGATGAGCGGAAGGACGCCCTAGCAATGTGTACTCTCTGACTGGGGCCCCGCTGCCTCAGTGTCCCCCACATTGGCAGTCCGCGAGTGGTTTTAGTCGCGACGTTTTGGAAAGAATAGGTTAGAATCTGGTGTGAAGCGAGGATCTAAGTAAACTAAGCACTGCGCAAACATAACAGCGTCCCCGCCTACGCCTATCGAACGCGCAGCCGACGCAGTCTACAGGCGAAGGGGAACAGAGCAGTTTTCTGAGAATTTCTTAAAGAAGACCTCTACATAATGCTAAATAGTTAGTTTAATCCCATCTAATTTGTTCTGTAGTCCGTTCTCTCCAAATTTGTGCATCGTCCCCCGACCACTGCATGTGCGGCACCTCCAGCACTCGAGTGGACCCCACTGTATACGGGCTCAGTAAGGTAAGCTTTCTTGGATACAAAAAACAAATTACAATGCTCCGCTGTGCCTCTAAAAACACTTCCTTTTTAAGACGGAAGTCCCCTAATACTAAGTATTATTCACGTGCAGAACGCAGCCCTGAGTTGTACCGCTATGCATCACTCAGTCATCCAATGGCAATTCTTCTACAATTACGATACTTGGGACGCGAAAAGAATTAGCATTCACTTTGAGTTCAGTGTCTTCGAAATAACTAAAGCACCAAATCTGCTTAGCTCCACACGGCTGCAGGTACTTCCTAGTAAGTAGCTGTAGGTCAAGGTCCAGGAGACACTTGCCCCAGACCACATATGCATGCACCATCAGCGTGTGCTTGTCACAGAATCTGGCTGACTCTGGCGGTACCGACAGAGGTGTTTTGCCGTGACAGTGCTTGCCCGAAAGTAGCTATCCAACTGGTCATTCCTAACTGTTCTACGACAAAAGCTTCAGTCCTTTGAAAACCTTCCCAGCACTCTTTCTTATCGGTACAGAGGCCAGCGCGGTAGGAATCTTTTCCGGTTCTTCTTGCCATAACTTATGTTCGATTTGGTTCTGCACCAGCCTGTCTCTGAGCTTAAGCAGTTCGCCTTGGCCTGAAACCTGAAGTACTACAGTCCTCATATTACTGCCTTCAGCCAAATACCTTCGCGCTTCCTCTCCGTTCCGATCCATGGCCAACCCAAGTGCATCCACCCTGCACAAAAAAGGTAAACATACATTTACATATAAAAAAGAGTACAGGAGATGCCTTTGCAACTCAACTGCCACATTTGATTCATAGATAACATTTCGTAGCTTCATCTGCAAATCGCATCTGGCATCCCTCTCCGCTTGCTAAGGGCGATATCCACATGGATAGGGCTATGCATATAGGGTCTGCTTCATTACAGTGCTTATTCTTAATAGGGATCCTCACGCCGCGTGGCAGGCCTGAGCCACAACCGCACCCAGAGGCCACTGTAACGCATCCGTCAAGTCTCGGCGCACCACTACGTACTGCACAAGCGGGTCTCCTTCTCCAGAAGACGAACTCCCAATAGCAGGTGCAGCTGCAGAGACAGTTGCGGTGGGTGGGGTATATGGCATTGCCATCATAGAAGACGCTGCCTGCTGAGCACGTGACTGCGTAGAGCCATATGAGACTAGTAGCCCTCTGAAAGGTGCATAGGAAGAATTCAGGCGTGACTGAATCCAGCCGTTCAGGTCTACGGACACGCCAGTCTTGTTAGCCCAGCAAATGAACCGAGCATTGCGCAGTGTAGAGGAAGAGGGGGCACTCGCATCCACAGGGGCTGGCAGGTCGTTTGGTCCACGTTTCCGATACCCAGTTGTTCCGCTTGTCCTAAGAAAGGCACATATTGATTTCGTTTCGAATCTTCTCCCGTGCGAGCCCAGCGCGTGCAAGTCCGCAGATGTCGCCTGCATGCGTCCTGGGTGGGCAGAAGGGCATCGATGCTCCGCCGTCCCCAAACCGCGACTAAATAAACAACTGGGATACTCGGGATTGTACTAGTGAGTGTGCAAAATAAGTACAGTTGAAATGTTTATACTGAACAGAATTTGGCGTGGAGGGTCACAGTGTGGCCGTTCACCGCGGAAACACAGAGCCGTGGCGGAGGTTGTTCATGTGCATCTTCCTGTGGTGTACCTTGAGTAGCGTATTTAAGTAGAATGTGCGCGGAAGACCAGAAGAGAAGCAAAAATTAAAATACTCTCTGAAGAGAAAATTTAATATCCCTGTAGCATTGCTGCGCATGTGGGGTATAGCATTGTTGGCCTTCTCGCTCCGTTTAATTATATCGTATGTAGTGGAAGACCGTTCTTGAATACCTTATAAGGAATACTTACTCTGACCAACCATCTTCTCGAAGTATCGAATCATCGGGTACATGCTCTTTTATCCCTTCGTGTGACTCAAGACCTGACCCTGGGGCTAATACGTGATACAGGGGAGCCAAAATAGGCCATGGAACAGCTCCGTATACAGCTGACCCAGCCCTCCACTCTCTAGCCGAACTAGATTCAGCGGTTCAATTTTCTGGAGTTGCATACCCCTTCACTGAGAGTCTCGGGGGCAGACCGTAGCTGCTGCAGTGCGTTTAAAATATCTTGCTGCCTGACTGCACAGGAGTAGCAATTACTGGCACATTCGGTCGGTACTATTCATAATGCTTGCACATCAATTCTCGATCCCACGAAGCTCACAAGGCTCTAGTTGGTGTCCTTAAACAAGTGGGATTTCTTGTATGGCATAGACCAGCGAAGGCTGTTGTATGGGCATGCTATACTCAGGGCAATCTCAAGCTCTCTCTGTCAGTCGCACTTTCAGCTTTCAGTAGGACTAATTAAAGTTCGACGCAATCAGCAAAGGCGAGCGAAGTGACTTGTAAACGTGCCAGTGCGACAACTTCGGTGTGCAGTATGAGTGAACTGCCGACCCAGCCAACGGGGCGAGTTAACCAGCCTAAGAAAGAGTGGCTCCCCTGCGTCCTACCAGACAGTAGTGAAGGTGTCCAAATCTCCACAACCAATGGGCCTCCTGAAGTACTAGAGCCTGGATAAGCAGTTCTAATTCCTCATTGTTGGCAGTTGTGTATTGGCAGGGCAGGAGGCCTAGTAAAAAAACCGGCAAGTGGAAATACTTCGTTGCCCCCTGTGCAGTTCGCACGAAGAATAACAATGGCTAAACCAGAGCCCCTTGTCCCTCCGTTCCACATTAGACAGTAGTAACGCCTCTATCTGTGATACAGCGAAGGTATAGAAGAGTCTCTGCCACCGGTGGAGACCAAACTAGTAACTATGCCACCCACGATGCCAGCTCTGCTCTGCGCGATTGTGCGTTTTGGGCGAAGTACGCCTTGTCATTGAGTGGGATTCGCTACTCCTGGAGTTAATTGCAGCAACACAAGCACGTTCAGTGTGATATTGACAATTAACACTATCACCACACGAAAATTTGCCTCCCACAGGAAGGAAGCAGCGAACAAATGGAGTAACAGCGTTGCCCGTGTCCATCGCATTCTTCGCCTTGAAGACAAGTTTAGCAAAGTATCAGGGGCCCCCTATCCGACACCTTCATATATATTTGGCGAATCAAATGAAAAAAGGTGCAATATCGTTATACTCGCTGTGATGCAAGTGCAATCGGGGCATGAGCTTCAAAGCGGTGCAACAGCGGCATGAATTGCAAACTGAAGGCAGCCCAATTGTTGCATCCCCGGTGTCGAAACCAGGATTTAGAACATCATCGCGCTATAAGCAAAACAATATGACCCTCAGCTAGCTCAGCATGGGCGTACCGATCAAATTTCTAGGTTCATCCCGCGCGTGCAGGCTCCTGCGCTTAGGATATCTGCAAACAAAGCCGTTTGACGCTCTGTAAACGGCTGTCGCTTTACGTTCCTAGTGTAGCGATATCGACTAAATGCAATGCTGCCTGCAAAGAGCCACTATCTCTTGCACCTTCCAATCTGCAGAGCAGGCTGAAGTGCCCAATTGATTAGGTCTTTGGAAGCACACGCAACAACCGGCTGCGCGCCTCTGCCACTCCAACTCACTCTACCAACTGCTTAGCTCCGATTTAGTGTGTTTTTTCAAACGTGACAAGGAGGACATTTGTTGCTGTCTAACTATGAAAAAGATAAGGTTGTATGGTTTGCCCTTCCCTTAGCCCCCGCATCACCAACTGAGCAAACTGTTACGCAGAATCTCAGTTGGCCTGTTCAGATGGTTTACTGCCGCCTAGGCTGCAAACCCTTGTTTAGCCTGGAGGGGCTTCTTAACCCACCATGGCGGCAAGCCATAAAAGCTGTAGTTCAGCGGCGCTGGCTATTCTTTGGTCGGGGGCGAATATCCTCTTCCTTCATCTGCAAACACGCAAATTCTGGAGGGCGCCCTGCAGCCTATAATTTTTGCACGCACAGTGGAAATGCCCAAGGGAAGTGCTGCAGGGTGGAATACAACACATGAAATACAAACAGTGCAAAGCCTCACCGCATGAATATAAACGTGATGCCCCTTGGCAAGCTCCTGTTGGTCTGGGCCCTGAAATGTGGAAGCACACACAATGCGGCAAGCAGTAGCGATGTTTTTATATATTACCCTGCGTCGCCTGCAGGACAGAAAGGTTTGCAGGGGCAAAGCCGTATCTGTCAAATTGGGAGGAAGTGACTTGCCTTGTTCCAGTCATAAGATACTGCGTACGCCAGTGCTGTGGAAGTGGGGTCATACTTCAGGTCAGCAATCGGAGCACCCGCAGGTTCGAAGGTCTTGATTCTGGTGTACACAAGAATGTAGAACGAGAACTGGCACCGATGATTATGCAACAAGGCCAACCAGCAGGATGGAATGCAGAGAGAGATTCTGAACTATCTGCGAATAGCGGTTGGAAACAAGTTCAAGGCAACGACGGCAGTAGACTCACTTCTGTCTTGATTCTTTGTCCCAGCAGATAATAACGCCATCAGACCCCTGAAGTCAAATGGTTTAGCCAACACGCATGTTGCTGTCCCGTCAAGAGCAAATCTCCCCAACATATATACTGTCGCTATGTTCAAAAGCTCCTACTGAAAGCTAACCCCTCCGTCCAAGCCCCCATGAAGCACGTTTCGAATGACGTACGCCAGTACTAAACGTTTTCAGCTTGTTGAACGAAACCGCGTTTACGGAGTATATCTGCACCTGCTGCTGCGGAACTTCTTGGCGGTGACACCTGTAGCTGAAGTCCATATTTCTGCAGGTCACGCACAGGTTGAGCAACTGCATAACCCTCACTAGGTGAAATCCGCCCCGTTTTGCAGCTCTGTCCTCACTTCTGTAGCACCGCCTACTGAGCAAATACAGTCCATATACGGCATATGGCCCATGGCAGCTCGTGCCTCACTTTTGCGCTTCTTTTATGTACAGAATGCTGCACCGCCCTTCTACGCTTCCCAGCACCAACCCTGGAGACTGTGAAGCGTCGTCAGGAAAAAACCCAATAGAACGCGTTTGCATTTTCTGGAAGTGAGATCCCGTTTTCGTAATAACGGGTATGGAGGCAGCTGCCGCGGCACTCGGAGTGTTTACAGCGAAGGCCGACTGGCCCTGTTGAAGCAGAAGAGGAACATTCAGGATCACGCAGTCGTGGAAAGTGTCACAGATTCCCAAGAAACAATCGTGGAAAGCTGCCTTGCATATCTGCACAGAAAAACAACCAGCCGTCCCGCGCCCATCAATGGGAAGGGGTTTCATACATTCCGTCAAGCTTCGTCTTCCGGAGGGGCACAACATCAACAGCTAATCAACTGATACAAAGTGTGCTGCTGTTCAGCACGGAATCCAATGACAGTGAAGCCAGATAACGTGAGTTCTCGTCCCCAAATGAGCCACAGTTGTGCACTTCATACTTTCGCTCCAACATTTTGTTGCCAAACTGGGTTCGGTTGCTTCCCGTCCCACATTTTCACGCCTCCATCCCAGCTTGCTGCACTCACAGAACAAATGAAAAACCCAGAGGTGTCGGTGCCACAGCTTTCACGGAAGAAAGGCCGTCCAATAACGCAACACCACAGCATGACTAAATACCAATAAAATGAATTCAAATGCACGCACACAGCGAATTCCGTGAATACGCTGTGATTTCTAGCTCAGGTGCAAGGGAGAGGAATAAGCGCGCCCCCCCACCAAAGACCATAGCATTAACTCACTGCTGATGACTAGTTTGTGCATTGGATTCCATCCCACAAAGTTTACCGGAGTGTCGTGCTGCAAAAGAGACGTACGTCGAGATGCCCCAACAGCAAACTCAGAAAAACGCGTCAACAGCGCCTGGTACCTGGAAATAGCTGCATTGTCATATCTAGCCGAAATTTCCCCTCTGCCAAGCCCAAATCAGGGAGTCCGTCTTACCTGCCCAATGACTTGTCCCGTAGTTCGGCCGCTGATAAGGTCATAGGCCTTCACCTGTTTGTCACATCCAGCTGTAAGCAGCATCTGTGTGGTCTGCAAGCAACATATCGGTGAGCAAACGCTCCAAAGTACACTACTAGTGACTACATGAGTTGAAGGAGCCGTTGTTGCAGTCGAAACCAACCTGCATACCGCACTATTCTGCTATGCTCTCTGCCCACCGCCCGGAAGATATACTTACGTCCCCAAAGCAGCATGAGAGGATGGGGGCAGTTTCTGTAAAGAGAGACTGAGGATTTCCCTTGTAAAGGACTTGGCCATTGGTGCCGAAGGCCGCCGGTTGCGTTGTGATTTGCCACACACGGCAGGTGCGATCCCATGAGGCGCAAGCAAGAGCCTGCCCATCTCGGGACTGAAAAGCAAACCAACATCGCAGATGAATTCAGCACCAGGTAGGTACATGATCGCTGGAACGCTACAAACCCTGTACCGCGCACAGGCTGCTGCCAATAGACCGCACCCGTCTAAGCACATACAAGTCTGTAAAAGGAAATCCAAGCGTACCCACGCTAACTGAGACACTGAATCAGAAGGTCCATTGGGGAGTTCTGTTGAATTTTGCTTTGAGTAATAGTTAGCCGACTCTGTCGTGGAACGGCCGAAGGCAAATGCCATTTTCCGGCTATCTGTAGTTTGACACTCAACGAGCTTAAAGCGCCTTGTGATCCAGTTAAGATTCCGCCCCTTCCCTCTTAGCGCGCCGTCTCAAGATCGAGACAATGATATTTAACAGCTCTTGAACCCCTCGGCCTGCAAAGTCGACCTGGAATCTGGGTTTCTGCTGTTATATCCAGCCCTCGGAGGATTTTAAGCACCAGCCCGCATATAAAAACATGCCGTGGATTCGCTTTGGGTTCCAGGAAATGAGGGTGTCGAGGAGGTGGAGCGTTCCACCCCTCCTCGGCGTACCAACTGAGGGGGTGCTCTGTACTGTTGTGTGTTCCCCTTGAGTCCCCCTTCAGCCTCGTATGACCCAATCCTTACGCCACTAAAGCCAGCAATTCTTCTAATGGTACGTCTGCAACTGGAGCTGACGGCAATCCGGGAACTCGAATATCACGACGACGAAGGGGCCGTTCCCCGCCTCCGCCCACTCGCTACCCCTAGGCGATTTAAAGGCTTTCGAATACCACACTCCATAGAGACATTTGAAAACTTGTATCGCTGAGGATTTCAACAGGTGGGATGGCCATTCGATGACTGGTGGCTCATGCCAGCATGAAACAACGACTGAGTGTGCGCTCGGTGGAGAGCAGAAGGCTTGAGCACAGTGAATCTCGAGGCAAGGGACAAAATTAGAAGTGCTGAAATTGAAAGAGGAAGATGGACAACACCGTGGGATAACATGCTACTGTGCATGCCCACCGAGTACAGAGGGGCCCGCTCCTGCATGCGCCCGTGCCGAAGGCATGCACGCGAATCTGGTGGATACGGGTCCGGCGCCTCCTCAAGAATAGATTTCGCCTGTAGAAACTCACGTTTGCATTTCATTTTGTGCCATAGGTTACCCTTGCGACGTTCAAAAGTGCTGCGGTGTCCCAGCCAATATTCCGGCTCAACTTGGGCATTCTGCACTGCGGCCGCTGTTGTCGAGGCCGCTGTCTCTCTTGTCTCCTTTCTGAATAAGAGCTTTTTTTTGTAAGGGGGAGGAAGAGATGGTATCCTTTGCGACTGTGCGGCCGGCGGCCGCCCCGCCGAGTGTAGTATGTGCCCGCAATGAAGGGATGACGGCTCTTCGAACTCGGCGTAGCAGTCCGCCGCAATTCCAGTGCAACGGCAGACCACGCAACGCCACATTTCTTATACATTTGCCATGGGGGGGAACCTCTGTCTCCACCCTTCCCCTAGAAGACCTTCCTCTACTAACCGCGGCTGAGGCGCACAGGATGGCTGGCGTCAATCAAGAGGGCGCATCTGCTCTTGAGAAGCTGGCCGCCTCCACTTGCGTTCAGACTTCTGTCTGTGGCCTGTATGTCCCAGGCAATTTTCTTCACTATTTCGCTGCAGCACGTGCAGGCATCCATGCTGCTGAGGTAGCACCGCAGCTGCGGCTACTCGTGCAGCAAAAGGAAGTCTATCCACATACATGCTTGCCACTAGAAACAATTCTAGGTGCTGAAGCGGCGCTTGCAGTAGCTGCAGATCGCGGCTTTTCCGCACGAGCGGCAGTCGATTCGAAAGCAATAAAAATCCCGCCCGTAGCTCCACTGTGCACGCTCTGGTTACTTCTGCGGCTGCCAGGAGGCAAGGGTGGTTTTGGCGCCCTGTTGAAGAAGCAGGGGAGGAAGAAAAGGGCTAATTTCTCCATTGATGCATGCAGGTGGGTATAGGATGGTGAGACATGGAGAGCCAGAAGTCTTGACGTAGTTGAATGGAATCAGGGAAAATTGAGCCCTCGTTGTTGTCTGGCATCCCCGATGAGTATCTCTACGCTTTTGCGCTTCTTGCTTTGCCTTCATAGAGACCTAACCGGAAGGAGGATCAGGCAAGCCCAAGTGGTGACGCGCATCAAGGAGTGGATGGAGAAGAAGAGGAAGGAAGATGCACTAGTAGCTGCACTGACGCAAGGCGTTCAAGAAAAGGCACCGGTGGGTATTCACAAAGGCATAACCAAAGTATCTGTGTTCGATCCCTTCTATCTGTTACCCTTGTACAGTCGGCTGTGTGAGGGAACATTCACGTTAGTGGAGGATGTTTGCAATCGTTTTTGCGCTGTCGTTCTACTTGTGAAGGAGGCCAAGCCAACTGTCGCTCTAGATGATGCATTTCTCTCCGAGCAATTGGCCCAGGTATCCGAGATGACATCCGTGGTTGCTCATGGCCTCAAACAGCAAACGCAATTGAGGTATGCGCCTTTCCAATAGAGTTTTTTGGGGGAGGGAGTGGGTGATGCCCCTACACCAGCACACATTTTCAGCTAGTGGCGTTTGCTTCTTACAATACTGATATGTGTATTGCGCGTCCTTTTTGACAATGCTGTATGTCTCTGCAGGAGCAAATTGGAAGAGGAACAGAGGAATCGGGCTGTGGCACCACAGAACCGGGCACTGTTCTCTCAGCTGCGTGACGCTGTCGAGCTCGACAGTGAAGATGAAGAGTGGTCCGAAACAGATGCAGAAGAAGTGCGCGAAGTAGTCGAGCAGGCCAGTAGCACCAGCTGCAGCAGGAGCTCATCGTCTGATAGTTCCAGCCGTGTGGCATCTAGAGCCAGTGCAAATTGTGGCGTGAGCAGCAATCGTGAGCAAGGATGCGCAGCTGCCACTAGCAGCAAGAATGCTTCGTCAAGCTCTTCAGATGCCGGTAGATCTATGCAGGGCCCAGTGAGAGACAGCAACCCAGATAAGTCTGTAGCTGGTAGTCCCAAAGTTGATCCAGCAGCGGCAGCACTCATGCAACAGCTAGAGCAAATGCGCCTGAAGGCCTCAGCTGCACGGGAGAAAGCACTTCGAAGAGAGGCAGAAGCTGCTGCTGAAGCAGCTCGAGCAGCAGCTCTAGCGGAGAAAGCAGCAGCGGAGGCAGCTGAGAAAGTAGCTAGAGAGGCGCAGCAGTTGGATGTGAGCCGTTTCAACACTGCCGAGGAGCTTGCGAAGGCAGTAGATGCTGCAGGTTAGTATGTGCTCGTATGTTGTACACTCTTCGTTCCGTTGTTTGGCGTCTGCATCAGTATATGCATTAACTGTCTGCTGGTGCCAAGACGATAGCTAGTTAACACAGAAAACACATCTTTTTCACAAGATATGAAGATTAAGAAGATTTGACATATTTCGAGGTCATGTATATGTCGTGTTCTCCCCCTGGTTGCCGACGGTCCTCGTGTGCACTTGTGTTCCTGTGACTGCAGTTGTGAAGGAGAAGCTGAGGCAACTGGGGTGGAAATGTGGCGGGAGACCCGAGGAAAGGTAAAACGGTGATACGTTTGAATGCACGACACCTAGTACTCTAGCTGAGCACTGGCAGCACCCGCGTTAGCTCCTTTTTTGTTTGCTTGCGTCGCTATCGACTGCGTTGTTACCCTTTCTCTGCGTTGTCATGTATTTTAGGGCAGCTCGTCTTCTTCAGCTGAAAACGGTGGATCTCTCGAACGTGCCCAAGGCGTTGCTCGCAAGGCCGCCTTCAAGAACAGCCTGATATGGGATTCCAGATTTGAGTGCTTTATATCTTGACGGCGAAGCGTATCTGTGTTACAGCCTTCCATTTTTCTTGTCGTAGCTCTATATGCTGTCTCTTTTGTGGAGTGGCTACGCCGCTGATTTCTTTTCCCTACGCGATTAACTGCCTTTTCTTCTCCTGAGAATGAAAGCTGGAGCACATTCATCATAGGCGACTTACAACAATTTTTTCCTTCGGATAGTTTTTTTTCCACTTCATGGCGGCTTAGCTTCTTAAATGTAGTGAGGTAGATTCTAACGGGACATGGCAGAGTAGTGCTGCCGTGCTCAGTCTGCAAAGGTGTCAGAGAGCAATAGGATTAGGCGGCATCCCTAATTTTCTTCTGTTCTTCTCCTTGGAGAACAGCGCAGAGCACGCGCTCGTCGTCTGATACAAGGGTTTGGGGTGTCGACAGTGGCGGTGCTCCCAAGTGGCGGCTCACCGCTGTGCCCTCCCATTGACTTCTACGGTAGCTTCCCTAGTAGAAGTAGTTTCGCTTGAAAGGGAAACCCAAGAATATTCCGAAAGCTTCACGCACAGCAGGGCTTAGGTGCCCTGGGGCGAACAGGTAGAATGCATTCAGCGCATGAATTGAGAACTTAAGCCTATTCAAATATCCAAGGACTAAGGGCAGCAGCACTTTTGCCTGGAAACAAGATGCATATGGCCACTCTGGTTTTTTCTGGCAGTGCCTGGTAGTTTGTCGGCCACTGGGGTACGCATTGAGGCGTGGTGCTGCGCACTCGCTGTTTTCGGAAACCTTAATAAAATTTTGCCAAAAGATAAGTTACGAATATATTTTGTTAATTAAAAAAGTGCCACTGTTGGAACTTGATGCGTCGCAGGGGAATCTTGCACGTCGGCAACCGGCGAGCGATGAAAGCGGGTGGTGCACACCAGTGGTCCAAGCCGCATGCTTGAGGTTCAACAGCAGTCGTCCTCAACACCTTTATTGTAGATCTTATTTGAGTGATGATTTGACAGCTTTATTGTTATCACTTTGTTATTACTGTTGTGACTGTAAACATCAGGTGCATCGCCTTTGGAGGCCGCAGGTGGGGCGAGGGAGGGTCACATGCTCTATCGAGAAATTGGCTCGCATGTGAAGCAGTTCAGCTCGGATAGTGTTTGTACTTTACCAAGAATATCTTGTCTTTGATACTTTGTAGGTCTCGGAAGACTTCAGTTTGCGCATCATCCACTTCGCCACAATTGCCGTCTTGGCCAACGGTCGTATCACCACAATCATTGAGCGGTATTACGCTGCAAGCTTGCTCCGACGATCCCTCACATGTAGATTAACTTGCTTCTTTATGAAATGTGGGCCATATGAATTGTTGTTCATGCAGTCTACGGGGCGTTGCGTTCAGGGAACGACCGTGCAGCAATCGTCGATCCGTCCAATATGCCTTCAAACCCATCTTCGGTGCATCAAGGGAGAGGTCATGCACCAGAATCCAATGAGGGATGCCAGGGAGTCAGCTTCACCACTCCCTCCGGGATGTTGCCAACCACTTTGGAGTGCCATGGTACGCATCCACTACCCAGACAGAGTTTATCGTTCCCTGCTACCTTCATGCAGCCTATCCTGTACCTTATTGTTTCTGAGTCCTGTATGCTGGTGCTGGAGTGTGTTCCTCGTGCTAAAAGTTTGGCAACTAGCATGGCGGCTACAGACAAGTAGTTGCACTAGCGGGGGTTGACACACACTTGACAGACGGGAGTACTTTCTCACTGAAGCAGAACGTCGCTTGCTTGCCTTTCTGCTGCCAGTGAGAAGGCAGGCGACCCTTGCGAAGCAGACCCCATACGAAAGAAAGCATTCTGGATTTTCTCCAGGAGATACGGGTATCCTCCTCGGACAAACAGACTTCCAAGCAACTTTAAACCGACCTGGTAGGAAGCAGTTAAGGATCCATCTTCAAACAACTCACACCGAAGGCGAATGCTGCTTGCTCAGTGGTTATTCCCTTTTGTTGCCCACAATCATAATGTGTCTTGGAAGGGCATACCACAGAACTGTATTATCATGCGGACCCATAGACTCTTTCATTTACTATGATAAACAGTTTTTGAATAACTTGCTCAGAAGGAATTTGTCTCAGTGTTCACCGTAGGGTAACTGGCTACTGTACCGTTGTCGTTCCACTCACTGTGCGTATTTCCTCTCGTGTTGGCTGAATACTGCGCCTTCCTCCTCTTGGGTGTTGGTACAGGCGTAAAAAGGTTTGCCTCGGTCCGTCTGCCTACCCGTGAAGAACAGCTTTCACGAAACGCAAGTTCGGGCATAGGGAACAAGACGTGGGACAAAATACGTAGTTGGGGCAAAATGACGTTTGGAAAGAGCAAAAGCGGAGACAGCAAAAAACCAAATGTGGAGAACGGCCAAACGGATCGATGTCAATCCGACGAGATCGGGCAAGATGCTGCTCAAGACCGGGATGTTGGCCGGTATGTTTTTTCCGTGTGCGGTCTTAACGGTTTCTGTCTGCCATTCTACGTATTGTTTAGAAACTGCCACTTTTTCAGTCGCATCGCTTCGCTGCTATGTGCACTACTTTGAAAGTGCCCATATCTGTATTCAAATGGCTGCGTTTTGGAGTATCCTTTTGTGTTGAGACCTTTTTTCACCTTTGCTTGTTCTGCCACAACAGCGAGCAAACCGACGCTACCCCGTCTCGCCTAGAGGTTCACTAGTCACGGTAGCTGCCGCATCCTAAAATCAACCTTTCGAGCTGTTGTTTTGGCAGTAGATTGTGGCGTATATTGCATTGTGGATGTTATATCTCCAGGCTACCCTGCTTGTGCTGTACCAGCATGCGATTCTTGCAATACTTTGTATTAATTTCTGTTCAGGCGGGACGTTCCCTCCCAATCGGGAAGCCGCTGACGGGACAACGGTATTTCTGCAGGGACTGGCAGTCGGAAAGGCGGAGTTCCAACTTGATTGCGTAGGCTTCTTCGTTGTATATGAACCAAGTAGCATTGCCGCAATGCAGTCGAATAGCGGAAGATTTGATCGCACTTCTCGCAACGTGGGCACTGGAGCTCGGACCAAAAACGTGTCAAAGCCATCTTATTGGGCTTCGAGTTGCCAGACTATGTACCATGCCTTAGAGGAAGTTTTAGGTCTCAGCGTTCCATTTGTCATTTGTGGGTCAAACGCATTGACGACGGCGGCATGGCTGGCTGCTACTTTGAAACCCTATCATCCCCCATAGCGGCTGACAGCATTGCAACTGTCAGTCCACCACCAGCACCTATGGGTGATTAGGTGTCTATAGCTATGACCCACGCCGAAGAGCAGGGTGCACTCCATAACCGCAGCAGTTTTCTCTCTAACGTTGCTCAGAAGTCAACTGATTTTGTCGTTAAAATTCTAGTCGTTTGACCGTTTAAAGTGAGAACATTGAAAAATAACCCCCAAGGAATCGGCAAAATTGCAGTGTTTTTCAGTAACGTAATTGGGAGGTGAAGTTCCTCAATATACTAGAAGCATACCTGTTGATCGTTTCTGCATACCTGTTGGTCGTTTCTGGACGAAATGAATGTTTTTTCAGCAAGTACTTATTTCATGCCTACATACTTTCAGTAGCAGTACGTAGTCATGCTAGTAAACGAAAGTGCTATGATGGCGCCAGACGCCTCGGGAAGGTGCGTTTCTTTAGTCGGTTGCAAAAAAAAGGGGGGATTTCGTGAAGCGGTAGAGGGGAGTTGTGGGCTCCCCCATACTCAACGTCAGCCAAAGTGTCAACATTTGTGCTGTCGGACACTCTCACCAAATATGCCAGCTTAAACTGTCGTTGCAATTCAGTTACAGCAACGGGATTTGCTCAATCAGTCACAAATTACCACTGAAATCTCCCACCTTTACAACGCAGCATTGCATGTAGGTGGAGCAAGAAATTAGTTTGCGCTGTTTGCTGCAAATTCGTGACTGCACGGGGTGTCAAATGATGTGGCAAAAGCCAACCACTCGGGGAACCAAGGTGTAAGCAGCCCTGCTTTTGCATTACTCCACCGTGTAACCAAGCTTGACTGCCGCGATGCTCATTATGGATTTATATTACGTAGTTCTCCCTCTACGAGAACAGCCAGGGATCACAGGTACTGTTAACAACAGTTGGAATACCTCGTGGCTAGCCCTCGCTGCTATGAACGTGTGCAGTGGATGCTGTGTCCCTTCAGCTCTACACACTGGCAGAGACTGCTGTTGCACATGAAAGAAGGTATTTTTCTTGCAGCTTTGCTTTGTGAGGGTGAAACAAGCATAAATTTCCCAATGATAACCACTGGAGTACTGCCACTACACGCAGTAACACCAGCTGCCCGCTCAATGCTTCAGCAGTGGGGTTTAGCAACATGTGTGCAGTGTGATGAGGGGGCCGAAGACGAAAAAAAATACATTTCAGAAACATGTTTAGCTGCAATTGGAAGAAGATCGCGTGGTCTGCGCGTGCACTCACTGGAAAAGACCGGTGGAGGTGGGTCAGTGGTAGCCGGTGGTGGTTGCTTCACTGGAGCTTCACGAGACTCGGCATAAGAAGTGTACTTTTGAATATGTTTGACTAACTGTATGCCACAAAGTACTTCTCATAGGCGTTTTATAGACATTTAGGGACCGCCACTGAGAGAGAATATTCAATCCTCCTTCGTGATCTCAACTGGGGGCTGCTGGTGGCAGTGACTCAGCCAGGAGCCGTCTGCTAACGGCATTTCGCCGTGAGTACACATTTTGGATTGATTGTGGTCAACAAACCCTCGCCAATGTACTAAATTAAGCCATTCATGTGGACAGACCATATGAGTGCTTGATGGGGTCGTTGCGTTTCTCAGAGGACTCATTGAGTATCACGCAAGTCAAGAAGTAGCAGACGAGAGGATGGCATCCAGTGAATCAAATGGGCAGCAGGGAAATGTTCCCCCTGCTCCCTCCACCGTTGCAGGCCAACTGTCAAGTTTCCCCGCCCCACCGGGAGGCTTGTCGCCTCCCGTCGAGGCCGAACGTAAGCCGCAACTATTCTACACATTACAGACTAGCCTGTTTTCCCGAACCAAACAGTCCTGACATCCTTATTGGTTCTAGCATGCCAAAACGTTTGCGTGCACGTGGATTACGATTGTCTGCTGATGCTCTGTTTGTGTGGCGTTGCACTCTGAAGTAACTCGCTTAACATCCGAGTACCTAACTGTCTGTTTGCTGTCTTTAGTGCAGACGCAGATGTCTCTTGCAAAGCAGACTCCGTACCAGAGGGTGCAGTCCGGGTACTCCCGAGGAGATACAGGTATCCTCCTAGGCCAACGGGATTTCGCGGCAACATTGAATCGAGGAGGTAAGATGCCTCATTACTCTACGCATTAGGCGTAGCTGTACCAATTCATGGTGCCTGAGTGAGGGTCATTGAGCGCGGGGGTGAATCCGAGGGAAACGGGGCCTTCTCTCTTCCCAACTATTCACTGTGTACTTGCCCGGTTGCGTTGGACGTGTAAAGCAAGTGCGTCCTACCAAGAGAAGCTCCCCGCTTTGCCAAGTCTCACGTGATTATTTGCGGTGGAAAGCCCAAATATGGACGGTCGACGTTGTGGTCTGTGCCTTGTGCCTAACTCTGTGGGATTGCGGCACCGTGCTCACTTTAGTTTAATCACAGTTTAACCACTGGAGGTATTTACAACATAGGCTCTGGTTGATTCAGATGGGTGATTGTGTAAAATATAGCTGCGGACGACATGCAGGACTTTGGTGAGTACGGGAAGGCTGTGGATGCCCTTCTTCTGCTTCATTCCTTAGCACCCACACTTCGCCAACTGTGCACCGGGCGTTTCTGGGCTCAGGTGGTGGAACAGATACGAGGACTCAGCGAGGACAGTCGGTGGTTTCTCAGATGTTTTTACCCGTTCCTTCATCAGGAGATGGTAACCATTGATGCCTTTGCGAGGTTCCTTTTGTTGTACAACAAAGAAGCAGAACAGTTCAGACTCAGTCGTACCCACAGCACCGTAATGGCATCGCCGGTAAATGCCAGCAAATCGTAGTTTCCTCAACCGTTACCAGTTGCATGGTTATCTTCTTGTTGTTGCAGGCTCGGAATTTCCTGTCGCTGAGGGGCCTGCGGAGGACTCCCAGGAAGCATTAAGCAAAGGACATGTTCGCATGCTTTATGTAATATTTTGCGCCCAGAAGTTCTTTTGTGAACTTCTCGGCACTTTGTTCCTAGTGACGTCAATTGCATTGGCAGAGAAGGGGAGCCATGCAATCTTCGCTCCTTGTTCGGTCTCTGCTGTGGTATACGTGCTGACATTCTTGTTTGTGCCTATAAGTGGTGCTCACTTTAACCCTGCAGTTTCTACCGCAATGTTTGTGACCTCAAAGCATTTTCGAGCCTTTGAGTATATCGCATATTTCCTTTGCCAACTAATCGGAGGCACATGCGGAGCCTTGATTGGTTGGGCTATTATGGGAGAGCCCCTTGAAGTTCTCCCGCTTGATCCCGGCGCTTCTTCAGCTCGTTCAATATTCCATGAAGTTATTCCGACAATTTTGCTTATCTACACGTGTCTTGTCCTAACATTCGCAACGAGTGCAGGAGATGTCAGCCTTGTCACCATCCCGTTGACTGCAGCGATGGCCGTTCTGTTTGGCGGTATCGCGGGGGCAACAATGAATCCAGCTGTAGCAACCGGTATATACATGTCCCACCTGATTTTCGGAAAACGTCACACGATGACCAGGGAACTTTTAATCGGCATCTTCTGTCCGTTCCTTGGTGCATTCCTCTCTGTTGTGGGCTTCCTGGTCACTCATGCATACACTCATCCCCTGGAACTCCGGTTTATTCACTTCTCTTGATTCTTCTCAGTTCACTGAGCTATATCATCCGGCTTGCATCTGAAGGTACCCAGGACGACCCTTACTGCGGACAGCTGCGCACAATGTGGTCCATGGTCTCCAGTGCGGCCAAAGGGACTGTGGAGCGGAGCTGCCCGGTGTTTTTGTTTCTATTTTGGCGAGTATTTAGAAGGGGCCGACGTCGTGGATATTGTTTTAACGGAGCATCGTTTCGCGCTTAAGAACGGATCTATCGTTTGCATCTAGGGGTCATATGGCATCGTTTTAGCGAATCGGGAATAGGCGCGGCAGACCATAAGTTTTTCACCGTCGCGCCACCCCACAGCTCTCAGTTACTAGATGTTCACCTTTTAGCCATAAGTGACTCAGAAGAGTCAGCCTTCTATCAGAACAGGGTGTGCCCCCAAATTATTCCTGTCTAGCACTGCTTACCGCACAGCTTCAGGTAGACACCAGATTGGACTTTTATGCGCGCACACCATTTCCCGTGGAAATGAATACTCGTTTCCTAAGGATTTCTGTGGCGTTTTCGCTACCAAGCTAATTAGGGACTAGTTTTTAAAACCTTTTCGGCATCGTAAAAGGTAATGGACTGATTGCTACAGTTGTGGGGGATAATATATACACGAAACAGGACCGGTTTCAGACACTACTGTGTTGTGGTAGAATTTGACCTGTCGACCAAAAGGGTCACCCCATTACAACGAAATGCAAACTTAAAGACCACGCATTCGGGAGGTAGTTTTTGTTGGGCCTTTTGACACATCCTTGCCGTTCTGTGGGCAGAACAATTTGCACGTCCACACATCGGCGCTCGTGTCTAAGGATAGGCTGCACCATACACAAACTCTCCGGTTGCTCTATACGAAAACGCCTACTGGAATTCCCTTCCGGGAAGGCCGTAATGACAGCCCGGTTGAGCTACAAACCTGCTAGCTCGCACTCCTTGTTGAATGCCAGGATTGCCTCTAAGGCCTGCTGATCAGATGCATCTTTTGGTAGGCCACCGTTTCCGTCTTCTGCATTTGCCACCTCCACGGTTGGACATTGCGCTTCGGCTGGTGACGGCGTGCTGATCGAGGGTTCGTCCTCGATGTTGTCATACTGGTGCAGCTGTTTCCTCCACTTTTGGTAGGCTCGCTGGAACTGGGCTTTGCTGCATCGCAGTTTGGCATCTGGGGTCATCGGGTCTCCTTCTGAGCGGCGCTCCGTTCCTACCCGCTTGAGAAAATTGCGGTACCCTGCAGTAGCCTTCCCTATAGCAATATCCTTCATTCTCGCGCACTCACGCCGTTGCCACTCTTCTTCATCCTCCTGCTCTTGCTGCTCCTTGCTGGTGTTGACCATCTCTTTTGCTTTTTTCACTACTTGTGGATGGAGAACACCTGTCAGGGGGACTACCGTCCCTGGTGGCAGTGCAGCTGGCATGAACATGGGGGACACGAGACCAGGTAGTTGCAAGAAGGCGGGATTTCCCATCTGCAGCAGCAGACCAGCATTGGACTGGCCCTCAGAAGCTCTGCGCGTCCCACCCGATCGGTGTCGGTCACTCCCCCTCGCGCTACGGCGTCTCCCCTGTTGCCCATATGACATGACTGAAGACTCAATATTGGCGATTCTCTCAGGGAAATAACCATCTGCAGAACGGCGAGAGCAAGCAGACTTGCGCCTTTTACTTTGACCGAAGCGCTGAGACACCCCATCCGGAGCAGAAGGTGATGCAGATCCATCTTCTGCGGGCGCCTCTGAATTTCCAACAACTGTATTAGAAATCCCGTCGGGGGCTCCAGAGGCTCTTCTATTTCTTTTGGCTGGCGTAAGCGCAGCTGTCTCACTTATCTTAGAAGCCGCATTCCGTTCGCGCCTGCCAGCGTTAGAGGCGTCGTCGCTTGCATTCGCACTAGCCCCGTCGTTTGGAACGCTCACCAGCAACCCTCTGAACCCAGGCATCTTCGCAGCGACTCCATCGTCCTCCTCGGGGCTTGGCTTGCTAGAAGCTGGCTTGTCTGGTGAACAAGCAGCCGCTACGTGCTCTGCTCCTGGGCCAGAAGAGTTTCCGTTTTTGCTGGAATCCTCACCACCTAGATCAACTTCCTTTAAAAACAGGTTAATTCCTGCTTGACTGTTTTCGAACTCAGGGAGGGCAGCAGCCCCGTCTGGGGCATACGATTGCTCGGCCTGTTCGGCCTGCAATAGAAGTGCAGCTTGTGCAGTGCTTCCGGGGACGGTTTTGCTGCAACTGGATGAATCAACAGACAAGTCCGCCCACCGAGCGCCTGACCTAAAGACTGCCATCGTGTTTGTCGGGAAATAACAAGCAGACTCTCACTTTCGAAATGACCCAACGGCCCTACAGTCTATGCCTGCGACACCACACACCCGGGAGTTTGTTAGCACGTCGCACTAAAGCACCACTCGCGTGCACCTGCACATGCAGGGCGTTTCAAGGTATATTTTAGCTTATCTGTAGGAAAAAGGAGCTGCCACGAGAACAATAATATCTCTTCATGTGCAGTGAACAGTGTATCCGTAGTGTCGTTCAATGCGAATTCAACTGAGTGTTCAAGAGAAATCGGGAAAAGCACTCCTTCGGCAGCTATTCATCCTTCCATATCTGCCCATTCACTCTATTGAAGATGGCAAAATCGACCCTCTACCTCGGATTCATGCTTGCATTCCGAGACCACTTTGCGGTTCACGTCTACCAACTCATGTCCAATGCCAGTTTCTAAATTAGTTCGCCTTCGCAGCCTCACGGCCAGCTTATGCGGCATCAGTGTAGTACGTAAATCGTGTTTGTTATAATGTGGGCTCTCTCTATCCTCACCTCAACTCGAGGGGGCGCTCCTTGGGGACTGTAATCCAGGTGAGACAGGATCAGTGCGCCGCACTGTGTCTGACGGAAAAAAAGAGTAGACAAGTTGGTCAAGTAGAAGGTAACATGCAAATCGGAAGCACAGTGATCCTCTGGTACTTGCCAAGCTCGGGCGTTCGTTTTGGCAGTCCACAGCGGTCGGGAGATGTCCCGGGGCGGTTCCAGATACGTTTCCGGCGCCCCGGACAAAAATGTTCAGTTTGGAGGAAGCTCCTGGAGAATGCAGGCTTCAAAGACAATTCTACGAAGTTGGAGATGGAGAAGCTACGCCCCTCAATGGCTGCTCAGGGACAGTAGTTGCACCCTGCAGGCAGCGGCAAAGAGCACCGTCAAATTGAGAGAAGAAGAGTAAACAACTTCAGAGCGCGCCGACGGAGGGTAGCGCTTCAATAAATTGAGTCTAACGAACCCCGTCGTGTCATTTAAATGCAGTTTTTCTAGCGAGAGTGCACTTGGGTGCTTTTGAGCATCACGAACGGGTGGGTGGGAGGTACACCCTCCTGGTAGGTCGCTTGTTCCTCCAGCCACTACATATCACTAAAATATTAGTCCCACATTAGGTGCGAACCCTAGTTAAGTCGTGTATAAAACCCTTCAGCATATAGGCATTCGAGATACTTCAACTAAAAAGGCGAAGAGCTCTCTACATAAATAGAACTGGGGACTGTACACGTGCGCTGGGCGCGAGGTCTCTCACAGGCAACAGGAGCCTTGTTAGCACTGTGGCACACAGTATCTTGTCCTATTTGGTTCGTGCATAGTTTTCTTGTTCTTCCGTATAATCCAAATTTATTTTCACATTCCGAGCTCAGTGAAGTGTTGGGCACTACTGCTTCCCCGCTCGTGGAAAAATGCTCTCCTTCTTTAGAACCCTGTGAAGGGAACCGGAACTGTTCTGCAATATGTCATGCCTACCGCGACACATATTGACGCCCATAAATACCCTCGTGTCACCCTTCTTCGTGCAATTCGTGAGAATACTTCCTTGTATTTGCTTCCTTTGGAGTAGCCGTGGAGGACTGTCTGGCGTGATCTGGATCATCATGGCCTGTCTGGAGTTGGCACGAGTATTTATACTTGAGCACTGGCTTGCTACTGAGGCCAAAGGAATTGTTTAACAATCTTCCACGGCGTTAGTGCGTGCAGCAACAAGGGGCCTGACCATGCTTACCCCTGAGGTTACCAGTAGAACGTGAAGCAGGGAGTGCTGCTGCAGCATATGAAAGGTTGCCTCACCTCCTCACCAGCCCGAGGTCCTTGTTCAGCTGCTCCATGGAATCATGATGGCTGGAGAGTAGGTCTAGTACTTTCGGAGAACTTTTGTCTCAAGTACTTTTGCTTGTTTCGTTAGCTAATGATGCCCCTTAACTAGAAGTCGCGGACATACATATTGACCGAGTGGCACTGCATTGTTTAGAGTGATTGCCAGGAGCTCCTAGTGTTACCTCCACATCAGGAGACCCTCTCATTGAGCAAAGCTAATAAGCTTTAAGCTGTTGCTGTCCACCTTCCCACAGGGAGCAGGGGAATAATGGACCGCGTTCCTACATTCTGGCCGCCTCCTGCACAGGTGTGAGCACTGCCGAAAATGCTTCCACGTAAATATACATACATACGGAAACAACACTTTCCCAATTCCCCCCCAATTCCATTCAAATATCAGTCTTTCACTTCTCGTGTGCAATCTATACTGATCAGGATCCCCCCCAGGTGGAGAGGAGATCAATAGTTAGGAGATTCGTCAAGCTTAATCAAGTTCAGTTTCGCCATCCCATGCAACGGAAAATGTCCTTAAGCTCTACAGTGAGCCACAAGTAAAGCACTGTTCCACCGACGGGGATATCTTGTGGTACCGGACGACGCATATGCCATAATATGACGACAACAATTCACTATGCAGCAGACGAACGTACCAGTCACACATTGATTCAGTATTGACGCCTACCACCAGCAGAACACCTCAAAATTCCTTATTTCACCTTGTGCGCAAAGGGTTTGGATTACAAAAACGCACTGGTCTAGTTGTTGCACTCGGGCATCCCGAGTTTCTACACCCTTGGTCAATTTAACAGTAGATCTGGCTTTTGGACGCTAGCCCCATATGTACGGCAACAGCCACTTTCGTGCACAGCACGCAGCACCACGAGGTTGCAAGAGAACGACAGGATAAAAACTGCGGCAAACAGTTTTCAGCACTTACCTTCAACGCAGGCGATGGGTGGAATTCCAATGCTTGGTGGATTCGCCCGCGCTCTCGCAAGCAGGACGGCGACCGCCCGAAGAAGATAGCTGCAAGGGCAGGACATTTGGCTATTGCCTCTCCCTTCAATATGTTTGCGTATGACTTCTATGTGCCCTCAACTTGTACAGTCCATCATTCGATTAATGTTCTTCTGGCAAATCGACTCAAGGGACCACCAAAACTACAGCAAACTGTACCCTCAAGTAGCCACCAACGTCGTGGTGAAGCGGCACAACTGGAAAAGACCGACGTTTTCAGCACTCGTTAATCAATTCGTAAGTAGTAAAGGAAGCAAGGAAATTACTGAATGGGTCGGCTCTATTTCTTTCTGAGGATCGTTCGTTCGTAGCGCACATCTCCAGGTCATCCGTGCTTATTCGGCAACTGCTGCAGGCAGTTGTGGGAACCGTGCAGCTCGAGGTTGATATTTGTTCACTTATTCTGTAATTAATGCCTTTTCATACCCAAGGAGGCGAAAAAATTCCCATTCCCTGTGCTCTGGCGTACCAACTATTTCTTTCGTTGTTTAGTTTCCGTACTGTAATTAGGGTGACCGGCCTTAAACCTCGCGCACAACAGCCCTGCTTTTCTGGTTAGCCTGCAGTGCCACCCAGCGCCATCATTTTCTTTCGCTCCTGTTATTTGCGGGAAAAAGTCGAAGCGGCAAACAGAGCAACGTCATCATTACCTCGTGCCAGAGCACACCGGCGTCCAACGGATTTTGCAGGCCTGGAAGTTGTCTTCTGCGCAGAGGCAGCACAGCCAAATCTTCATCAGCCTCCAAAAGCAACTCGTTAAATAGATGCTGGGGCCATTCCTGCACGGAAGCGAAGTGTGCGTCGCAGCAAAAGTTGCTGACGGTTGCCTCAGCTTCTCAGCTAGACGAGGGATTTACAAATAAACCCAGGCATATGCAGGGCAGATGATGCCACACAACGGTCATACCTGCGTGTGTGAGGGGATATCAGATGTACCATACTCCATGTGATGTTCGAACGTATAGTTGAAGCTGCCATACATACTGTCAACACATACTGATAAACAGACGGCAAGCAAGCGTTCCCTACAGCTATATACACTGTTTGTAAATAAAGCGTAGAGGGCCTGCGCGCGCTTCTGTATACTTGTCTGTCTTTCACAATGAACTGCATTAAGGTGTGTTCCAACTGGCAGGACGCCTCTCTTTCCCCAGGAGCTTGACCCTCTGCCAGGCGTTTGCGACGTGAGCTCAGGACGCCTTGGAGATTGCGGAAAAGGTCATTCCCACTTGAGGAACTACCACCATAGGCTTATTGCGTCCACTGCAATTCATTGTAGTCTTCGGATAAGAAGGATCCCGGAATTGCGGTGCAAGGCTAGATGAACAGTGTGACATTGGGATGATGTGTCTCTGTGCAGGACGACTGGAAGTATGCAGGGTGCCATACTTTCTGAAAAAATTAAAATGATGTTTTTTGGGCTAAAAGGCAATTAATTGGGTCCTACAAGAAAGCTATCCGCCCCATGCAGAACACAGAGAAGAATTCTAACATGCGCGTGCGCTTGGAGGGAACGAATGAGCGCTGCTCAAAACTCTGCAAGCCCAATTGCATTATTCACAACGCAACAATATGACTTTCTACTATGGTAATAATGGGAATTTAATTTCTAACCAACGGTCAAGCCCCATATTTAGTTCTGTTGCGGGGTGCAAGTTCACGCCCCACGTACGGGGCTGAATTGGCTGTGATGAAGCCATTGCGGTACATGGCATAGCAGGTTTATGAGCGAGTAAACTTTTTGCGGTCTGGCCTTCGCACGTGCGTCTTCTCGTTATCAATGAACTAGTAAAGGCAAGTGCGATTCACGGATCTTAATCACCTGATTTTCGCAGATCAACCGAAGGCATGCTTTGCGGGAGTGTGGGGTACTTGCATGTTTGCATTTTATGCCTGATTTCAGCTGCCGATTTTCCCATAAAGAGCCGTTTTACTTTTTTTCACGTGCACAGCAATAGGTAACGGAGCCGTAGGTAATCATGCCGGCCCCCTCAGAGGGACGCTGCTGATCAGCAGATGTGCTGTCGACCAGAATGTTCTAGGCTGTTTCGTACCTTTTGTCGATAGAAATCATGTCAGATTATGTTTGTTTGGAGTCTTTGGGGACGGTTTGTGAATGTCACGTACATTTCTTTGCTGCGTCATCCCACGGGACGATGGGGCTGGGGAGAGTGCACTGCGGGTTGTAGCTCGGGACCTTTGAAGGACAGCCGGATATACGGGGGATTATTTGTTTAGAAGATTGGAAGGGCGCTGCAGTAGCGGTCTTAACTGCGATTGAGGAAGACACGGGCAACAGTCTTGCCACGGCTTCGAATCTACCGGATATGATGCTCGCACGTTTGTGTCTTTTTATGAATATTTCATCATCACCGTGAGGTTTTGTGCATTGTGCAGAGATTCAATTCTCTTCTTGAACGTTTCTGTTAGTTGAATCAAACAATGCTTTTGAGCGTGTTTGCTTCTTCTCTGCTTCAGATGGTGCGCATGTCCGTTTTAGCCGACTGCCTCAAGACGATCGTCAACGCAGAGAAGCGGGGACGCCGTCAGGTGCTTATTCGGCCATCGAGCAAGGTGGTGGTGAAGTTTCTGCAGTGCATGCAGAGACGTGGCTACATCGGCGAATTCGAGATTGTTGATGACCATCGCTCTAAGAAGATTGTTGTGGACTTGCTGGGGCGCATCAACAAGTGCGGCGTGATCAGCCCAAGGTAACTTCATTTATGACAAGAGCCCATCGCTACCGTTAGTCCTACTTGGTGCTATGAGAGTATGCACCGAGGTGCACTGTTTCCTTGTTGAACAGGCATCCGCAGCTGAGCGACGGCCCATCATTGTTGTGTGGCATGCCCTCAGGTACGATGTGACAGTAGCGAACATTGAGAAATACTGCTCCAATTTGCTGCCTTCCCGCCAGTTCGGGCACTTGGTGCTGACGACGGCGTATGGCATCATGGACCATGAGGAAGCCCGCAGAAAGCACACCGGAGGGAAGATCCTGGGGTTCTTCTTCTGAGTTAACTCGTGCGTAAGGGGCGTTCTCATTGGACTGCGCCCCCCGGCAGCCACGGCATGGGGTGGATAACTGCCGCTGGCTGCGACCCTAGCCACACTTTCAGCTACGCTTTGTGGAAATTTTCTGTGGACAGGAATTGCCTTAAGCTTTGAACCTACCATTTTTCCCTACTTAGCTCCACCACAGTCTGAATGTAGATCACGAATGCAGCTTGCAACGGGCAGGACCGCCTTGCTGAACAGGACAGTGGGAAAATTCTTGCAGGCGGCGTGGCGCCCACTGATGCCTCTAGCCTAGAAGTCGTGATTGTAGGTGGATATTGCAGTATTTAGCTGCGTTGGTGGCGTACTGTACTACGTAGTTCGAATGCATGTTCTAACCGGCGACGAGCATTCGTTGACAGACGCGCTTGCGAGCATGAAAATCGCTGGCAGTTCTCCAGTATTAGAAAGGGTATACCAATTCTTCCTTAGCTCCTCGAGGATTTCCTGGGCACTATGTAACCAGCTTTGGGGAATCCGATGGCCTGGTTGCCTCGTGTACGTCGCTCAGTTACTCCGATTGTGTGGTGACGTCTCTTTTACGACAGGTGGGTACCCTAAGCGACCTAAACAATAGAACAACTAGGGGGAGTAGTTGCTCATACACTGTGAACATTATCGCCGATGACAACAAGGTGGCCGTCAGCTTCGAAGGCAGGCCAGCAAAGAGGCCTGACAGGCCTTCCGTCTCGAGGATCATGATAAGACTCCGGACGCTGGCTGCGACAGACGCAGAGAAGTACACACAGTAACTGGAAATAGTATATGCCCTGCCAGGTGCTGGACAGTCATGAAATTACCGTTGTACCCATTGCACCTGGTCGTTCACCACAGCAGACCTGGCGAGGTCTGCCAGCCTCAAAGGGTTCCTTACATGAGTAGTCCTTAACGTTATATACTTTGCTTTGTGCTCGCGTCTTGACAACCAGATATGGGTAAGTTACGAGAGTCGCTGCCAGCTTTGCGGCTAATCCTAAGCCAACGCAGACCAGTTGTCAAACCCACTCACCTACGGGATACTACTGCGCTGCATGGAGCTCAAGTGGTGGGCCACAGCATTACTAGGCGGATGTCTAGATGCAGATACACATAATATCCTAGGAGGCGGAAACGCACCCATGAGGAACGATTCAGCCGGTGTAACGCGGATTCGCAGCATCCTATCGGA
The DNA here is from genome assembly GCA_904066255.1 of Eimeria sp. OTU-X. NCBI lineage: Eukaryota > Apicomplexa > Conoidasida > Eucoccidiorida > Eimeriidae > Eimeria > Eimeria sp. OTU-X. Next base: position 28,852 of record CAJFCX010000023.1, on the reverse strand, counting down.
AACAAGGGATCCTGTGCTGCTGTGCTGGCTGCTGAGCGAATTCGAGGATGACTCGCGGGAGGCGCTTCGCCATCTCTGTTACGACAGCAACCCCAAAAACACTTAGACGACGACTGCAACGTAAAAATTGGCAGTAGATATTGAAGGTATGGTTTGTCACTGGAGGCTACAAGCGAACCTGTTTTAGCTGCATCAGTTTCGCTCGCAAGTGGTCGTAGAGAGTGAATTGAATGGCAGGATTTAACACCAGAACTAGGGCCGGCACAATCCCCGCAAGCCATCCACGAAATCCTTCCTTGCGCAAGATCTCTATCAGCATCTTGAAGATGCCCTGAATTTATCCAAAGAAAAGATCTCCAACGAAGCAGTGTGGGGAGGCATACGGCTGAGCTGCTTGGCCAAGGTTGCTTCTACGTACAGTATTGCCTCGATGAGTTGTGGATGCAAATGAACACACTACAACTTACCTGCTGTTTGGACTTTGCGGAAAAGTCCACCTTAAGGCGAGTATTGGCCACCCAAACTGCAAGAGAACGCAGCCCTGTTCATTTTCAAACTAGAGCATTCCAAGCATTTGCCCATCTCCTCATTATGCAGAATGCATGCTTGCAAAACCCTACTACATAATTATTTAACTCTTACAGGGATTGCTTATGATAGTGGAGCAAATTCCGGCACCGATCGCCATGGGAAGATTAGTGCCCGTCTTGGCTTTTGGACCTCTGCTGTGGCATAAAAAGTAAAACGCATACGCTGCAAGGGAATTTGCGTAGGACGGTGGAAAAAACTTGCACATCTGATATATTTCAATAGGCAGTTGGAGCCTCACCGGTTCTTATCCTTTTGTTTTGCTAGGGTGTAGACGAAAAAATAGGTGCCCCAGCTAAAAATAACACCTGCAAGAGCTGCCTTCATCCCCCGGTATAAGCGCTTCCAACCCCCGTGACGCAGGTGAAGCTTTGTAACGTCCCAGGCGGATCCACCTTGGACGGACTGGATGGTACGCAGCGAGTCAAGAGGGTAAACTACAGCCATGGCTACGACGGCCCCGGCTGCCCCAGCCACCGTGTGAAGCAATGCGTGGGTTGCATCGTTCATTCTCGGTGATGCAGTGGCAGCAACAGCTGCCGCTAGAGCTGCTGCGCTTGCAGCATCGTCAGCACGGTTGAGTTTACAAGAGTTGTTAGCGCTCTGGGTCATCCAATGGCCATCGACATCATTTGAATCCAATTGTCCCGAGGCGGCATTCCTGTTGACTCCAGGGATGAGAAAGTGTAAGATTTGTTTTCTTGATTCGTTTGACTTTGAACGTCGCAGCTGCCGCTTCCATGCGGGTAGTAGTGCCTCTGGATCCGGCGAGGCAAGTTGCTCACCTACTGTTGAAACCCTAGCGAGGGTGGACCTTGGGTGGATTGGTATTGGAGATACAAACACTGGCATATTTTCGAGTTCTTCATCCACTGCCTCAAGGGAGTGGAATTCTCCCGTTCTTGGTAGGCTGCGGCGCATCATTGGAGCACGTGCCGTGCGGTTATAACTTTCCGACCTTACGCTGTTGAAGTCACAGTTTCGGGAGCGGATGTTCAGGACTGAGCCGTTGAGGGTGTTTCTTCCTTCAGCCTTCCCTAATGTTATCGGTATTATGGGCTATAAACACTGCCGGTGGAATCGGGGAATGTTGGGGGGTCCCTGTTTAGGGTTGTAGCCATTCACAGTTGACAGGAAAACCAGCAAGACAATCCACAAATTTCCTCTGAAGCTGGAGTTTGAACACGCAATACGCCAAATGTTTTGAGTATGCGATGGGCGAACATTCAAGCGCGTCGTCCGCCTCCCTGCTGAACGGAAAGCACCTACGTGGCAAGAGAACGAGCCCCCGCAGTCTGGCCGTGTTAGACAACAGGCTGTTTTCCATCGAAATTTCAGCAGTGAAGACAGCACTACAGCTGTCTTTGAATGAAAAAGGGGAAGGATTTCTCCTGCAAGACGGACATTCACTGCGTGTAACTGGGGTGTGTGGCTGCCGACTTCGCCAATGGTGACCACCGGTGTTGCCCACCCATTTCACTCACTTGGTTCCAATACAAATACCCCAAAGATAGCAACTGAAGTCGTAAAAAGTAGTTGGTTTATCAACTGGTTTCTTGACGCTTACCCGCCTCATCTGTGCAATCTGAAGAGTTACCCCGTAAGCGTCCTGCAACATTGCCCGAATGCGCATTTTTTTCCGCGCATGCTAGCATATCATTTGCCTCGATTGTAAGACTTCAGAACCCTCCTTCATATTCGTAACCAAAGTTTACCACCGGTTTACGGATGCCATTTGTGTCACTTGGTCCCCACTGGCCTCACCGGATCGCTCGGTAAGTACGACTCCGGCCAACAGCCAGTCACCGAAGAGTACGCGGAGCTTCCCCTCTAAGCCATAAACATCGCCGCCACATGCCTTAGCTGTATGCAATGCAGTGGCCACGTGCACATCTAGAGGACTAGTTACCCAACCTGCGACTGTTTAACCCAGCTGCCTTGTTTCAAGAGATGTACCCTGCAGCCATAGTGCTTGATGCTGCTTGTTGAATTGTATCCTGCATGTACGATTACACTAACTTGTCGGAACGGCTCTAATCCTTTGTGTTCTGCAACACCATCAAGGTATCTTAAGTTACAACATGCACGGAATGCACCCGAGTCCAGTGCAGGGGAGTAAACCACTTATATTACATTCCTGTGCCAGTCTTTCCACCATTGGCCACCAACTGCTAAAAATATCCTGTGTGCTGCCAGCGGCGGGACGATGCTGCGCTTTCTCCCTCTTGCTCCCAACAGCAGCTGCACTACATACACTATTGGCGTGGTACACCCTGAAGGGGTAACTGTGTTCACCTTTAGAAATTTCATGGCTCGCTACAAGGCAGCACTTGGCCAAATCAGAGCGACCGGGGGGAACAAGCTGGCATCCAAAATGCTACGGAACGGATAACACACGCATTCGGTTCGATTCAGCGCACTGGGTTGAGACCGACACACACACACACACACACACACAGCTGCATCCCAGGTGAAGACATACAAGCAAAACTCTCGGGGAAGAAAGGAAAAGCATTGCATAGCTTTGCAAAGTTGCTGCACTATCCAATCAAACCGCTCCACCACTTTCCCATCTTTGATATTAGGGAACTTGATTCGCGTAGGCTTGAATTTGTCTGCTCTGCGTGGAGATTCGCGCGCTGGATGCTTTCCCTTTGCATGTACAAGTTGCACAGGATGTTCGCGCCAACCTCCTCGGTTTCCTCGGCGAGTTTCCGCGCATTGCCAAGCTGCACATATACGCACCAACTCGCAAACAGTTGATGTGGCCTATGCGTTCTCTTTGTATCGAGCAATGCCACTCACAGAATGGGCGAAGATTTACCTGAATATTTGCACTGTTCAGCCTTTCAAGAGCTTGGTTCCCTCGTTTTAGCTCTGCGGACGCTGATGCTTCGTGCCCACGATTAGTCGCGAAAAGGCACCTGCAACGAACAACAGCCATCACCGGCAAACAATATCACTGCATCAGATAACAGGGGGAATGGGCCACAAACCGCAGTTCAACTTCTACACTGCCAACACGAGTCAATGCCTTTTGCAGGCGTAATACAAACCTGCGCTGAAGCCTGGAGAACTCATCACGGAATGTTTGAAGTTGGTTTAGATGGCTACTCCGTTGAGCTGGAGGCATGGAACTGAGCTCCATTTCAAATGCCCCGAGGCAGTCTGCAGAAAGCCGAAAACTCTCATCCATGATCCTCCACTGATGGTAAAGTACAAAGTTTCATTCGGAAGTACACGCCAAATCTCACTATGCAACAGATAAAGGCATATTGGCGTTGCACACCTGGAGTCTTAGAAACATCTGGGCAAGACTGTTTCTTCCGGGTTTGGGTTCTCAACTGTCAGCAATTGTTGTTATAGCAATGCCTGGCATTATCTCTGGCAATTAGTTTTTTCTATAACTGATGGGCATGTGCCTCAATTTCGTGAGCATGTATTATTAGCTCTATTACGCACACTTTGAAAGATAGCTGCTTCTAAGTAAACCTATATATATGTATGAAGTTAAGTATACTCATATTCCACAGATGCCCTATAAACAGCCATCTGTGCTCAGCGTGCAGAACAACCACCAGCGTTCTACATGAAGTGCTGCATAAGCTTGCCTTTCATTTCCCTCAGTTTGGAATCTGTTGCTACAAATAAATCTCCTCTTGATGCAGCGCTGTCTAGAATGTTCTCCAGTTCAGCACGAAGGCTGTGGAACTCCGCCACGTACTCGTTCAACATTTCCACCAAAAGACTTATTCCAGGAACAGCTGGTCATACTAAAATATCCACAATTTTAGCATTTAATGCAGCTGCCACACGCGAACGAGTACGAAGCCGGCGTCTGGTGAGCAGCAGCGCTACAGCCTAAGAAGCCACTAGCGGCTCTCCTGCTTATGGCCTCTCAGCTTTAATTACAGAAAAAGTAGAAGCAGAGTGGTCCTAGTAGGAAGGAGGCAAACGCTCGTTCCTCAACAGACCCGGAAAAGAGGGAATCCTTATCGCCGAGACAAACGTTGGGATGCTCGCACCGCAAGAGACGCCGGAGACTTGTAGGTAGACCACTCCTATATTCCTAAAATTCAATGGAAAAAGACAAAAATCCTTGTTCTCGGCCCTCGCTGATGAGCGTCCCTTTCGCTTCCAACCATCGCGCGCTCCGGTAGCTAAAATTGTCAAGTAAGCGACTGTCCTCGCACTATTTTCGCAACGATTCATGGGATTTGTTGCTTAAAAAACAACTACGATCACACTGAATCGGCTTGAAAAGGATGGTTGGCCATTAGAGTGAAATATAGGACAAGGTATTGGGGTTTGGTGGTCTGGGAGTACTGGTTGGGGCCCCCAACGCACGGCGAAGGACTACCAGACCGCATCGTTCGCAGCTGAAGCCATTCACGTGATAATGCACATGCGGATTCGGAAGGAAATCTGGCTCAATTGCTGAGGAAGAGAGAACAATTTTAAGTTCGAACTGAGGCAATCCGTCGTGCCAGAGGAGGGAAAACAGAGCGGCTGTGCACTATCAACCAACCCTGTGCAGACGTGGCTTCACTGCAAATGTCCCTGCTTAAATGCTTCTAGGGAATAGGACTTATCTTTTCCATGAAACATCTGCCACTGAGGGATATCTAGCTGCTGCCCAAGACATGCTTCCACACAGCTTATCGCGTACCCCTGGAGTGACCCCACGGTATCAAGGTTAACTTGTTCTAGAGGGGAAAATACAGAACTTAGGTACCCTAGAAATATACTCGATAGTTTACTGTGAGTGGTTGTTTTTAGTTTAGGGAATAAGGCCTGTCTCTCCCCAACTTGCTGGTTGGCGTGAGACTGGTTTTTGCATGGGCAATTCCTGATGGAGTTCCATGTTAATTCGTTGATGGTATCTGGTACGGCAGCCTAGGACCGTTTTAGAACTGAAAATACCTTCGAATATATTTGTGACCCGACACATACGGCCTGCTAGACAGCAGTCAAGAACCTTATTTATCCGCTGGAGGCTAAGCACTTTGCTAAGATGCCGGATGCAAAGAATAAGGGTGGGAAGGGAGTTCGAAGGCCCCGGTTAGAGCCAACTGAGCAGCAACGAGCAGATATAAAGGAAGCATTCGACCTCTTCGATGTCGAGGGCACAGGGACCATTGATGCCAAGGAGGTGAGAGTGGCGTTAAGAGCCCTAGGCTTTGAACCGTCGAGAGGCGAGCTCAAGCGGCTGATAGCAGAGGTGGAAAGAAACAAGAAATACGCTGGAAACACTGACGGAATGGAAAAACAAAGGAACAGTGAGCGCACAAGAACAAGCAAACAGCTTCTACGACACGGTTGCAGCTGTGGCAGAGCTTCTATGTTATCAAAAAGTATTTAGCGTTCCACACAGCACAAAAATGCCCCATCAAAATGTAGGAGGGGAAGTATTGCAGATGACTTAATTTTTTGGTAGATACAAAGAATGCTTCTTTCGATATCACGGTTTGTGGTTCAGCAGCGGCTCAAAGTGCTGGACAACCTTCCTTGGCGCAGCTGGACTATAATGATTTTCTGGAAATTATGAAGATCAAAATGAACGAAAAGCCCACTCGAGAGCAGCTCAGCAAAGGTGAGGAGGGACTTGTTGTTGGTACAATATCTGTGGGTGTCAACTGCGTGGACTGCAGCATAAACTCATAAACCACCCAGCAATAGAACAGTTGCACATCTGCAGGCTTCTTGGCGCTTGCAAATGGAAAGGATGTCATCACTTGGGACGACTTAAAGAAAGCCTCTGTCGACTTAGGGGAGAAGTTGTCGGACGAGGAGCTTCGAGAAATGCTTGCACATGCATGTCGTGGAAGGTCGTCACAGGTGACAGAAGAAGATTTTTTCCGAATACTAAGGAGCTAGACTGCGAGCTAGAATTTCACCTCAGATATCTTTACTTCAAAATCCTATATATGGCTACAACAGCCAGGTCCCCGTAAACCGTTAAAGAGTGAAAAACGCATTGGAGCTAGTAGTGGCCCCTAGTGAAGGCTGACAAAGCAGGATGTATTGACGCGGAAACGTTAGCCATACCCGAAAATCTACATCTACGGCATCTTTAGAACAAGTTCAGGAAGTAGTCGTCAGGCGAACACAGTTCTAAGGCTGGTTGCTGGAAGGCCCTTTCACCTCAAATATCTACTTTAAAATCCTATATATGGCTACAACAGCCAGGTCCCCGTAAACAGTCAGAGAATGAAACACGCATGGGAGCTAACAGTGGCCCCCAGTGGAGGCTGACAATGCAGGTTGTACTGACGAGGAAGCGTTAGCCATACCCGAAAATCTACATCTATCTCATCTTTAGAACAAGTTCAGGAAATAGCTGACACACGGAGACAATGCTAACAGCTGGTTGCTGGAAGGTCCTACCTCGCAACCGGAAACTATGATAATGCATATACCTCCAACGGGGGGGGCACTTCGAAGCGCGCATTTCGCCCTCCAAGGAAACTGACGTTTGCTCTCTGGCTCCCCACAGTTAGTTGGCACTTTTAAACGCAACTTGTGCAGTTATGCAGCACAGCAACGGCGCCCTGGATCCGGAATCAAGCTTGCCAGAATAAGGGTAATTTGCACTTACCGTAACACATCAGTATGAAGGGGTGTGCCCGAGCAACTGGAGGCAGTTGTTCGTGTGTCCCCTAAGTGAACTAGATTCGCGTATTGAGCCTGCTACACCCATTGCCTGCTGGGTGTGCCACCTTAATGGCAGTACCAAAACACGCTTGCCAACTTTGCAACTGGCATAGTCTTCCCAAAAGCAACGAGCGGAGTAAAAGCTACTTTTCACAGAGATTAATATGCCAAGAGATTCGTTGGAGGCTACAGAGGGGACAGGCAGAACTAGCATCTTGGGAAACCATAAAGCCATCGGTAGAGAGCCAGTGGAGCTCCTGCGAGAACATCTCCACCCTTTTTTCTAGTTAGATAGCTATTGGTAAGGTGACGACAAGCTGTGTCTGGCGCAATATGGGATATATACTAAGACTGGAGGTGTGAATGGCCAATGCATCACCTCTACTCTCAACAATCCTCGAGCTCGGCTCCGTTACTGTGGCGTCAACGTGGTGAAGACATTCGAATCTAACAACTGGAATCTCTCCTGGTACTACAAAACCTATGGCAGTGCAGGTATTTAGGGATGCGCCAGCACTTGCTTTAAACGGCTCTACTGAGAATACAAACTGTACACACCAACCGTTACGATGGTTACTGTTGACGTACAGGGCAGCGCTCTTGCCTGAAATGTAGCCAATGCCAGCTGTGAAACACCGTCTGAGAAGTACTCTAACCCTTGTTGATCCGTGCGGCTGAAAAACTTGCCAGTACCTATCTTGGATTCTGTCTGACAGTCGCAGCCCTTTGATACATTTTGCGCTGCTAGCTAACCTTGATGTGCGTGCGCGACAGATGAGTTTTTGCAAGAGCAATTTAATAAAGCCATACGTTACTGAAGGACGGTGAAATGCTTGCAATAGTTCTTTGTGTTTAAGTTTAGGGATGTCTCTAATCTTCGACGTTGGTCTGGACTGGAGGTGATACCCGCCTATTCGACGGTCCATTAACTTAGCAATCAAGCCGAATTACCGCAAGCAGTTCCGGGTAAAAAATGAAATAGGCGTAGCTGAGAGAACAAATTGAGCAGAAAATCTATGCAGAAAAAGACCCCGCAACGTTCAGCAGAGCGTTTCGCCGCCGGGGGACATTAGGAAAAAACATTGGATCAGTCTTGCCCTTGGATTCGCTCTTCTGGCAAATCAGGTGGATCTAGGCCTTTTATAAGTCTGTATCGGTAGTGAATACGTCTTTGTGCTTGTTCAAAAGCTGAGTCAAGGTCCTATGCAAGAAGCACACAGTGGCAGGGAGCAATCATGTCTTCGGAACTATTGCATTCTGACTTCGGTGGAAACCTTAGGTGTTTGCACAGTAAATGCTCAATCCCAAATGGCCTATAAGCACTATGTGCTCCCTTATGTTCTCTCGTGGGGCAGGGTTGTTTTTCGTCCCTTCTTTGGTAGCTGCTGTTCGGTGACGAGGTCTGCTTACTTCTCCGGCCATCAAATCAAAGCCTCTAAATGCGTTCCTTAACTCGTGCGGAAATCGAACAAGTACTTCGTCAAAGTGCTCAGCGGAGAGCCGTGCCAATGCTGTAAATGTTTTTGCCTTCACTGTAGCCGATCGCTTGGTGCCTAGTGCACAGCATGAGAACAAATAAGAAAGATACCCAGAGGCAGGTCGTACGCCTTCAAGTAGTAACATCGAAAAACGTACTTTTGGCAGCCAACTCCGAACGTACCAGAGCTCACCTACTGTTAGGAGGGCGAGCTCTCCAAAATAATCTCCACCAGACTTAGTCATGATGACGTCACCTTCAGCGGAAAGAACCTCTACGTATCCCTGAACCACGCAGAAAAGTACGACAACCTTCGGTTTGCCTCACCGCGAAAATTTTAGCCAGTAAGGTCCACTAGAAGAAAGATACAAGCACAGACAAATTAAGGAGCTACAGGCGGTTTGCCGCCACATCAGCCACAGTTCATTGCGTTTTCCCAAGCTCTTTTTCGCATCAGGGAAGCTTGTGCCACTCCGCTACACGCAGGAAAGAATGAAGCCGAGAATGGTCAAAGGCGGAGAACGAAGTACATACTTTTATTATAAAAAACATGCAGTCTCCTTCCTGCCCAGCGCGAATGATGTAGTCTCCTGGAGAGTATATCTTGTCTTCGAGTCTCATTACGACATGCTTAGTAAACTCTGGGTCACAGTGCTGAAAAATCACAATCCACACTGCAAACATGCAAATCGTGGTGTACTAGAGAAGCCTGTGAACTTGTCAGCAGGCACACATTCTGCGGGCAGAAATATGCTCTTCTACTATTAGGTGTAATATAGCATGCCTTGAAAAAATTCGCCTTGCTGACAAGACCCTTGTACAGATGCAGTTTTAACTCTTCCAACAAAGGTTCATTTAACGAACTCATGAGCTTTGTTAGAGCAAATGTGTCCCTGCTCGAGTGGACATACCTGCGCAAGCCAAAACAAACACGCGCACTTTTTGCTGCTGCCTTCATTAATGCTACGGTCTAAGCTACCGGTCAGTTTAAAAGAGGCCTACCGATCTCGTACTTGATCAAAATCGCACACATTCTAAACGATTCTACCTACCGGAAGTATTGATCCACTCGCTTTTGCATCTCTGCGGGGACACGTAATATGCGCATGGCTTCAGTCGAGAAGGCCATATCGTCCGAGTGCTGCCCCTCAAGAAGGTTTAACCGTTGGTAGAAAACCGTGATTTCCCCAAAGGCCATGGCAGAAATAAGGGTGCCGAAGGGAGCGACGATGCAATACTGAAGAAGGACCAACAGCACATTGGCATACTGTTAACCTTACTTCATGGTACTAAAGTAGCGTACTGTCGGCTCCTTTACGCTCAAGAGACTAGGGAGTATAAAAGAAAGCTGAACTGCTCACCAATATGAGCTCTTGGGGCGATAAAATGTCTGCTTTAGATATCTGTCCGTGTATAAAGTTGATGCCGTAAGCGTAGCTAAATGCATATTCGTCAACGGGGGCTGCAGGAAACAGTTTATACTACGGTCCTGGTTTGGAATTATGTATCAAGACAAAGCCACAAACAGGGAAGAACCGCACGAGGGATTACACTCTCCCGGAGGGCATTGTGGCAACTGACGGTCAAGCAGGGCAACATGGCGCTCCCAGAGGTCTTGAGCTTCAATAACCATGAAAAATACGCATCCAACAATATGGTTGACGGTGACAAGAATGAAAATAAGCCATATTACTTGGAACCAAGGCACACGGCGAATCCTATCGGTGCAAGGCGGCCACCAAATGGTGCGGTGCAAGCGGACGTATTTCGCCAGCATTAACAATAAAATGGCGCTCTCACCTAGGTACACAGTGAGCCAAACATCCAAAATAACACACGGTAATGGAGTGCCCATGTGCCCGAGTGTACTGTCTACGAAAATTATACTCCTCCTATCCAGATGAGAGCTAACTCGCTGTTTTTGCTGGAGATGAGGGGTCAAACATACGTCGACTCTCTCCAAACATGAATGGCGATATCAGGCATGACAAAATATCAAAGTAGAACGTAACCGATCGTAAGTGAAGGTCGATTATGGTTTCTCTATGTTGGATTTCCGTCCTGCGCTCCCTGTCTATAACGCTAATGTTTAATTCCAAGCCAACGCCGACTAAGTAAATTAAGTCAAGAAACACGTCTATGTACAGCAGCGTCTGCGAGAAGGGATACGCACGGCAGAACGCTACAAAAAAAGCCGAGAACCAAATAGTCCATAGGGCAATGACACACATGGCTACCCCCTCACTCCTTGCAACCCAAGAAAGGTAGGACCAGACGGCTTCGTCCACCGGTTCTTCCAGCTGATAAATACGTCTCAGCTCCCGTGCTGTCCCAGGCGTCATACGTTCTCTGATATCAAAAGTTGGAATAGATGCAAGTACAGAATCCCGCGGGAATGTAGAGCGACGTGAGCGCCCCCTCGCAAACTTCACATGCGACATGGCCCGATTCATTGTGGCCTGAAAGCACTCAGGTATACTTGATCTCCTCGATTCCCCACTCTTGGAGCCTAGATATTCTCCAAAGCCAATCTGGACATGCTGAGATCCCGCTTTCCGGGGAGATCCATTTGAGACAATGCAACTCCTCCGAGGCTCTCTTTTGATTTCGGAGACCCACCCGGGCTGCTCGCCACCGTCGCCCACTCGCGAGGGGTGAGAGCCCCAAGTGTCCAAAACATTGTTGCTACGGTTGCTCTGGGCATCAGCGGCTTCTAGTGCTACATTTTCGCCGGGTATTACGTGATCACGGGATGAAAATCCGCTCCCCCACCCAGCACTCATGGGTAAGGAACCGGTGTAGCCTAGATTCCACCTTCAGCAGAGTAGCAGAAATGTTCTACAATGCCATGGGTATGGGGAGGAAAGAGCCTGGCGTCTTTCGTTCTTTCACTTTAATCAAGCAAACCTAAAACACCACCAAATGCCGAGTTGTGAAATAGACTCGCATACTTTCGTTCTGTGCTGTCAAAAGAATTACCAAATCCACCCAAAGTCCTCAATAGCCAATCCCTGTTCAGTTACTTGTGCGGGGACCACTGCAGCTACGTTTACGCGGGACGTAGCACGGTGATCGAAGATGTAAGCACAAAGGCCAAGGCATAGGCCGGAAGGGCCACGCCGTCAAATAAACCAGATGTTTCCCTGGATATTTCCTTCTACTGGATCCTGCTTAAAGGCGTGCAGTGCATACAGGGTACAACTGGCTGATTTCCGCACCACTCGTTCATGGCCACATGCTGCGTGGAGGATGATTAGCATGGATCCTTCCTGGGGGGGATATCTAGGAGTATGCAGGCGGTTTTTCACTTTGAAATTGATAAGTCGCCTTTACTGCAAATGTGTGTAGTGGACTCATGAGGCAAACTAGACCCACCAACCATAATCTACACCGGAGAACAAGAGTCTCAAAAAGACGAGGCCGCGGGACAGATGATTCCTAGCTTGTTATTATCATATTCTTCTTATCAATTTGCAGTGAGCATGTGAACATAATTTTTTAGCGGAACAGGGGAACTGCTGGTTGCGCAGGTGACTGCATGCCATACTAGAAGTGACCTCAGAAGGTCTCGTGCTTGCCTGAGGTCTTGGTGGCTTCCGAGGTTTCGGAAACGTATTCCCATACTCAATGTTTCTACAGAATAAGCCATACTCTGTACTATGATGCAAAAGACCACCTCTCTTGAATGAGGCTCCCTGCTTCGGCGCCTTTGAAGCGAAATAACCCTTTCCCAATGTGGGTAAAGCCATCCACGATTACTCTCGAAACCTGCTTCTTGGAAACACAAGAACTCATGTGAAATCGAACAAATGAGTCCGGATAAAATTGCTAAGCTCCCTATGCTGGTAAGGGAGTCTTCTGAGTAGAGCCGCCCTGAAGGCGCCACATAGAGGAAAAACGGAGTAGGGTCATTGGCGCCGTTGTTGGTTGGATATGCAGCATCATAACAGAAATTTGTGTGAAGAACAGGAGAGAGAAGTTCAACCAGATCCAGCCTGTGCTTGCTCAGCGAATGGATTAACACACAAGTCAGAAGGAAGGTTGATTTGTGCACCATCTTCGGCTGCCGAATGGTGTCCCTCTGACCTCAACCAACTTCATATAGTTTCGATGAGAGAATCAATTATTTCCGTCCTTGCACCAAGCCTTATGTATTCTAATGGTTTGCTGACAGTAAGTTGCTTGCATCCTCTAATACTGCAGTACGTCCACAATGCGCGACAGACGACGACGCGGGCCTTAATGCTGGGTGCCAGCCATATAAGGCGTGATTGTTCTAAGTCAGCTTCACCATAAGCTCGTACTACTTATTTCTGGTTATGTTTCTGAAAGTTACAGTCGTTGGCTCTAGCAAGCTCCTCTCGTGTGTCACCTAACACCTCGAAGACGATGCTACAGCCCCTAGGCATCTGCCACCTCGACAACCTTCTTTGTTAGATTTTCGAGCCTTCCCAAATTTTCAGTAGCATTTTGTCCCCATGTAAATACAAGTAAGTGAAAGCTAAGAAGCATGCTGCGTTTATATGCTCCCAATGCAATTGTGCGGCGAAGTTTACGCCGCATTTCCTACGAAAGGAGGCGCAATGATCATGAGACGAACTGCTATACTGCTCATTTGTTTGCCTCTTCTCTAGGTTCACTTCGAGAGCTGAACTTTCTCAGCTGCAACCGTTAACTGCCTACGCAGTCCATTAAAGAAAACCCAATGCGATGGCCTAGGAGCAAAACCGTACTGCACGGCCAGAGCGCAGACAAGGTTGCTACACAACAGAATACCGCCCCACCGCTTGGCGCTGGCTGCTATTCAGATTCAGTGACTTCAGCGCAATGGACTCCACCAGCTCGTACACTGCATGCCTGCACCACAGCCGCATACAAGCCACCAGAGCATGCCTGAGAATGGAGGTTACTTCGAATGCAACATTAATGTAAACCATCAAGAGGCGGTCGACAGGCTCCAGCGCAACAAGGGTTGAAACAGTGACGTCCAACGAATAGACTTAAACTTACCTGGCTCTCTGAACTTGAATCGGCGTCGGGGCAATGATTTCCACATGTAAGAATTTCACGCCCGGTGCAAGCTGCGTACGATGTTTCAGCGCCGGTTCCACATGCTGGCCTTTTACATATAACACAGCCCCGGTCTCTTCCATGATGCGCGACATCAATTCCTGCGAAGCACGCGTAAAAATGATGGCATTGCCAACTCCATTAATGTGCTTCCATACGTTAATCATAATTCACTCAGATGCATCACAGCACACCTCGACTGGCGAGGACTCCCGGAGGGGCTGCCATGCAACTGCAGATGTTATATCTATGGAGCCCATCAAAAAAATAGCATCGCATCCCTCAGTGAGAAACACAGTCTCTCTGATCCATGTGGCTCACCTTCTGGGTGATTTTGTACCGCGCCACTTGCGGGTAGTCATTAATTTCAAGTTCGTCAACAAAATTTCCTGTCTCCGGACAGACGAATCCCCTGTCAGAAAGTCCAGGCACTTTGCCAAGAGTGGGATTCGAAGGCGCCGAGACGCTACTGATCGCAGCCGCTAGCTCAGCTGAATCCTGCACCCCCACCACATGGACATCCAAAGAGTATTGCAGTTTAGAACAAGCTATTCGAAATTCAGTTCAAGCAAACACATTGCAGAATCACTCAGCAATAACGATTCACTCGACAACTACAACAGCTCCTTGCACTGCAAAACGGATGCAAAGTAACAGGTTACGCAGTGACGGTCCTTCGTTAAATAGGTCCTCACGTTAAATGCCTTAATCTTGTCAAGAGCTGCTTGGAGTTGATTAGAGCTTGCGGTTGTGCCCTGCTTGAGAATAGCTAACGCCTCCGCCGCCGCATCCATGAAAGGGTCCTTCTCTTTTGGCAGCGCCTGGCCTGTAACGGAACTAGCCAAAGCTAGCTGCATGCCCGGCGCTGCTTTCTGCTGAACTTTAGGGCGAGGTGACAAATGTTTCTTGTACGCTTCACGCAGCTTGTCCTTGTATTGCGCTTGATCTGCCTCCGGAAGTCCTTTTAGGGCCTGCTGTAGCATGAAGTCCACCTGCAAACATACAATCACGCGAAACCAGGGGAAGAGAAAGCTCTCGACAATCAGGCAATAATGTCTGAAAGCAAAGAGTTCGCCCCAGCAAGTACTCCCCCATTTGCACTACGACGTGATAGTGGCCACAAGCAGAGCTACAACACCACTTCCAAAAAGAAAAAGCACAAAACATTGCTGGCATCCTCTCTATGCTAAACATGGAAAACATCCTAATCAACCATCAAAAGACCCCGCATATCCACGTGGTCGCACGCTCATCACGCACCACCTCCACGCATGCCGGTACGAAGGACCTCCGCGGCCTCACCCAGCAAGTGCCCATAGTCCCGTGATGCGCGGCATCAAATGCCCCATTGATACGTCCATAAACGACATTAAAAAGATCTAGCTGCATGCTGCTCTTCACGTGCAAAGACATCAATTGGAAGTTGCGGTGGCACCTAGCGTTGTGCTAGTATACAGTACCTGTTGATCTGCAGTCAGTTTGGTTTTCTCGCTTCCAGGTGGTGGTAGCCCTTCTGGCGGAGCCGGCGGGGTGGATGGTGGTCGCTTCGCAAGTTCAGCATCTTGCAACTTGAGTATTTTTGCAATTAGCTTGACACGTGCCACACCTTCTGTCGAACTCGTCGGCTGGGTGATGTTGTCACCTCCAGCCAGCTGATGCTTTACCAACAAGGCCGCTTTGGCAGCGGCAGCCTCAACTGCGGACTGCAGCGAGCCCGACGTTGCTCCGGCTCCGCCACCTCTTGCTGCCGCTGCTGCTGCAGCCGCTGCCATTGCTGCATCCATTGTTGACATGGTGTTGGTGAGCGCCAGCTGGGAATTATTATTAGTCGTTGGGGGCGAGAAGTCATCTCTCTGAAGCAGCAGTTCAACTTCCTCAACTTCATCAAAGTCATTGGCCCCAGACAGTTCCTTCTTGGCTTGCTGCATCTGTTGCTGTTGGCGACTCTTTTCCGTAATGGAAAATGTAAATCCCTTTCCCCCAAAACCGCCGCGTTTGTTCTTCTGCGCTAACCCCATGTTACACTGAACACGGAACTCTGAACTCAGCGCCGCCAAAGCCGGCGGGACAGTCTGGCCAGATTGGATTAATGCCTGCACCGGTGAGGAGGTCAAAAAACAACAAACACGGAGAAGTGCGATGGGACATACATACCACTCTTTGCGCATATAATAAGCATATGTCTAGGCGCACAGCGCTCTGCGAGGTTGCAACATAATGGCTACTGTCCCGTCCTCATGCTGCAAGTTGCTCTGGAAGGAAAACGCTTAACACCCGTATCGTCATGGCTAGGAGTGCTGCACAGCTAACTACTGCAGGGCTGTAGTGGCAGCTCAAGGCCAGGCACATTCGCACCCCTTCAAGCTCTTCTGCCTTGTCTGCTTCTTGAGGGGTTATAAACGTATATGCAACCCCAATGTTCCCTGCTCGCCCTGTCCTCCCGATACGGTGGACGTAATCTTCGATGTGCGAAGGGCAGCAAAAGTTGATAACAAGGACAACCGAGGGGACATCGAGCCCACGTGCTGCTACACTCGTCGCAATCAACAGAGTCTTGGTGCCATCCTGGAAGAGAGCAACACGGAAACAATGTAGCGTGCGACAACCTGAGACGCTCAATCCCTTCGATGCGGTAACAGTAATTTGCGGCCAAGCTACAACCACTTACTTTAAACTCCTGTATTGTAAACTCCCGGTCTGTCTGGTCTTGGCCCCCATGAAGCACAAGTGCCTGATAGCCATACTACAACAATAAGACAATGACACAACGACAGACAGCTATGCCTCAGGCTGGGCAACACAAAAGTGCAGAAAAATGGGCAACAGTGTCCACTTACACATGGGAAACTGCCTATTCAGTGTGGAGGAGCTGAATCGTAGGGGCTAGCTGACCTTCAAAAGTTCAGCAAATAGCTCATCAGCTTCTATTTGCTTGTTTACGAAGATAATGATTGATCCATAGTCTTGCCAGTCTCCAAGAAGCTGCAGTAGCCTAAAGAGAACCATTTGCAGAAGACTAACCCAAATGCCCAGCTGAAAGCAGCTACATTAATATGAAGATGCGCAAACCAGGAAATAGACGAAAAACGATTTCTAACGACAAGTCTGAAGCCAAGTGGTCTCAGCTAAGAGAAAGCCTCCGCCCCAAAATCTAAGACGATTCAAGCGAGTCAGGTAGCACTTTAAACGCTCCCACTAACAACGCGCCGTCGGAAGATCCGCAACGTATTCCTCACCTGTAGAACTTGCGCTCTTCGTCCATTACTTCAACGTACTGCTGCACCTTTGCAGCTGTGCGTCCCTTTTCACCAACGACGACCTCAATTGGCTTGTACAAGATGCGTCGAGCCAGGGCTGCGTTGGGAACATTCACAAGAACTCTAGATGGGTAGGCTCGGTAGGCATCTACACTCTGTTACGAATCTGAGCAGCGAATGAGACAATTCGATTTCTTGAACTGCCATGCCTCTCATTCTCTACTGCCAAGCACTACCCTCCCATGGGTGAGGTACCCAAGCGTACATTCAATGTGAGAAGGGAACGTTGCAGAAAAGAGACACGTTTGCCTGTCGAGGCGAGTGCTCCTTAGGATGGAAGAGATCTGGGGCTCGAACCCGTAATCAAACATGCGGTCGGCCTCGTCAAGCACCACGAACGTCACTCGCTGCGCGGCAAGCGGATTTAGCAAGAACAGAAAAATACAGCCGTGACAACAAACACACCATGGAAATCCAGTGGAGAAAATGTCACGGAAGAAAACGACATGGCCACTACAAATGCAATAAGCTGCACTGTCGTTTGCAGTGGCCATTGCCCGCAAACCTGGAGCAGTCTTTGCGATTACCGTGTTCCCCCATGCATACCTTGAGGCTTGTGAACTTGCAAGAGTTGAGAGTGAGCACGTCAATTAGCCTTCCGGGCGTTCCTACAACGACATCCACCCCTCTCCGTATTTGCCCCAATTGGCTGAAAAAGCATATGACACGTTTAGTTAATCAATCATAAGAAACATTCATTCAGCTATTATCAAACGCTATGAACACCTATGGTCTCAACCAAACAGCATTCGCAGTTACACTGCGGCAACTGAACTACACCCAGTTCTCCTCCATATTTGCAAAGGACTTCAAAACTGTGGGGAATTAAAAAGAACACAATTTGCCACGCTGGATCCTCGAATTAACCTCTACGCGGCGCAACAGCCGGCTAACTGCGATGCCATTTTGGAAACGGAAACCCACAGAACCGCCGTTCTCTGCATGCTCACCCCCCGATGCCCGCACCCCCATAGAGGGAAGCCACATTCAAGTCTACCAACTTGCACATGCGAGAAACTTCCTTTGATATTTGAAGCGACAATTCGCGAGTTGGGGCAATGACCTGCACAAGGCCGCACACGGCACCGGACAAAATTCCCTTGTTTTGTTTGTGAAACAGACAAGTAACAGTTGCCACACTGGGCGGCTTCGGCGTAAGGACAGTGCAACACAGGAGTTCCGCGCAGCGAATAATTCAACAATGAGCCGGCAACGAGGTGAGTGTCAGAAAATGAAGGTATCCTACCAGGCCGATCATCCCTTCCTTGAAGTTTCCATAGATAAGCATCCTTTCACCCTTTTCGTTCCTCCGGTACCTGTCCCTATCTTCATTATCTACAGCTTGTTGCTGCCCACGCGGTTTCGCCTTCGCCTGGGGATCTGACGCCTTATCCGTCACAACAGCAGCGGCATCAGCTTTTTCGTCCTTTCCTTCTTGCAGCTGCTGGTTTTCCTCCTGTTGCTGCAGACGCAGCAGCTTCTCTTCCTTCTGCTTTGCCAGATATTCTTTGTATTGCCTTTTAACGCTCAACACGTGACGCACAAGAGGCAACGTGTAGGCCAAGGTCTTGCCGCTTCCTGTCTCGGCTACAGCGATGAGGTCTCTCCCGCACATCAAGATGGGAATACACTGGCTTTGAACCGGAAACGGCTTTTCGAACCCACGTGCTTCTAGGTGCTACAAGGAGTCCGCAGAGAGCAACAAAGTAAGCAGGCGTTACATTAAAGGCATAGCTCACGTGCACTCACTCATGACTTTCCTGCCAAAGTTTATCTACCTATTTTCAACGATGTATCCCCTAAACCTTCTGGAGGCAATTTTTCGAACATAACAGGAGCACACCCCTTTTGTGTTGTACGCACAACAAATGAGCAAGCTAAGGTTTGTTGTGAAGCGGCTACAACGCACACCAAAACTGCAGTAGAAGAACAAAAGCAAAGGGGGCAAAGAGGCGTACCCTAAGAATCTTTTCTGGCAAGCCACATTGATGAAAGGAACTGACAGGACGCGGACACTGTTTTCCACGAACCTGAAACACAAAGGAAAGAAACGGAACATAACGATACAAAGGAAGAAGGACGGCAAGCGTCCGCCTCTGTCGAAGGGAAACACGACAGCAAGCGTCAGCTACTGTCTACCACGCTGGGGGCACTTGTGCTGAGAGTGGGACTGGCTATCACGCAAGCCCAGGGTTCATGCTGCATTCTGTGATGATGAAGCTGGACACCCCGCATCATCGTCCTGTAAAAGGAAGACGCTTTTGTTTCTCTCCGTTTAAAAAGATGATCTATTTGCTGGCCAGTTGAGTCCATGAATGTATACTGCATTGCACACTTTGATGTTTCCGTTCGTCTTCCGGATCGCCTCCACTTCGTGATCCTTCAAGTCCGTGAGCTCCTTCACCTGAATCACATGAACAATAAGAATGTATACCCAGTTATCTGGCCCGACGCGCACACTGTCACGTGTCCTGTTGGGAGTCCACAACAGATACTTGTTAGGAAGGGAAAAGCAGCAGGAAGGCCCAAGCAGGCAAGCGGCAAGCAGCCAGCAGCCACAGTCACGAGTAGGCAAACAAAAGACGATTTCAAACAGTAACTACGGGAGAAGAAAGAGCCTTAAAACAGCCAGAAATGATAAATGGCCCCCACTGACCCTCACAAGACCATGAAGCAACAGCACTATCAGCCTACAGCTGTAAGGTAGGTCGCCTAGGCCCCAGAACTGACCTGCACATAAAGGTTCTTCTTAATAGGAGGGAACTTGCATGATGCATGGTCAACAAGAGGAAGCTCCTTTTTGAGTCCAACACGCTGCACTCGCCACAGGCGCACAACGACACTTCACAGACCCTGCCGTCTCTCTGGAACTGCATCTCCCCTGCAATAAAACTGTGTTCAGACTTCTAATGGACCTTGTTCCTCCTTGAAACGCTCTCTTTGCTACCCACACATTTATCCCTGCAGCTCACTTTGACAAGGTCGAAGTACGATAGGTTGGCAAGCTGCTCCTTGGCTTGTGTTCCGTTGTCGTCGTCGTCCTTGCCCTTTCCTGAATCTGTACCTTCTGCTTTCCCTGCAGCGGCTTGGGCTGCCTGTGCTGCCTGTGCAGCTTCCTCCTCTGCTTCCTCGTGATCAGAGTAGATAATCACTTCTTCCTCCTCGACTTCATCTTCGTCTGAAGCCGTTCCCTTGCCTTTGCCATGGGTACTACCACCTGAATCCGGACGCCCCTTGAGGCGGCCTTTTCGCAACGTTTCCAGGAACAGTTCATGATATTTCGCATCCTCAGGGTCAACCTCGTCTGCTGCCGCTGTTTTTTCTGGCTGTTTTGGCGTTACTGCTGCTGTCTCTTGTGACTGTCCACCCTCAGCCTTCACCCCTTGAGCTGCGCCAGCTGAGGAAGCAGCAGTTGGAGCTGCACCTGAACTTGCAGTTGCAGTCGCTGCTGGCCCTGAAGAAGCTGGTTCTGCAACACCTGCGGGTGGCACGTCTGTTGCCCCTCCTGTTGGCTCGCGTTTGACTCGGGAAACATCTGAAGTTGGCGGCAAGGTAGCGGCAGAAGAGCAGCCAGTCCCCTCCGCTGCTGGTTCAACCTTGGTGCCGTCAGCAAGACTTTCTGCAGACTCAGGAGCTGTAGCTGTTGTAGGAGAAGCAGCTGCCCCACCTGGTGTTGCAGGAGGTGTTGCCTTTGCCACCGCTCCCGGCGGAAGGTATGTAGCCTCAACCTCTTGCCACCTGCTGATCTCTTCCAATGAAATGCTTTGGGGCCGCGGTGGCTGTGAGCCGCGGCTGGTGATACAACCCAAAGCCTCCACCTCTCCTGTGTCCTCAGCCTTCGCCGCGCTCAGCTGTCACAGCAACATCGGCATTTAGACAAAAACGCGAACCAGGAAATGAGGCCAACAAGCTCACAGCAAACCTTCAACGGGCGCAAGCAGCAGCAGGTCAGGTCACGAACGAAATGCACAGCAGCAACGCACAGCCTCTACATCAGCAACACAACAGCAACACATACTCCCTACCTCATCCTTCGCCTCTGCCTCAAGTGCAGACATGAAGGCATCCAGCAAATCTGCATCTCCTTGGGCTTCTGGAGCCGTGCCCACCGTCTTGTTCTGCAGTTGCTTCAGCAGCTGCGCCTGCTGGTGCTTTTTTAGACGGTTGCGAGACATCTGCTTGGGGGGTTTCATCACTCCCCTCCCCCCATCAGTTTCACCAGCGGGAGGACTGGTTGGCGCACTGCCGGAATCTGCTGCTGCTGCTGCCGGAGACGGTTGCCCTTGTCCCTCATTCGGAGACACTCCTGTGGCGCCTTCCGCCGCCTGCTTTTGCAGCCCGTTTTCTCCCGCGGTTGACACAGTAGCAGCCGACGCGGAAGCAAGACCCGCCGCAGCTAGTGCTGCAGAAGCAACAGCTTGGGCGGCAGCAACAGCAGCAGCCGCGGCTGCTGCTGACGTAGCCGTTGCCCCAGCGCTGGGGGTGGCAGTTGCTGCCATTTTGTTGCTGCTAGAGCTGCCGACAGCAAACTTCACGTTCGGCGTAGGGGGAAGCCAATCTTTGAATGCACTACTGCTGTTGCTGCTATCTGCTGATGCTGTATCCCTGTCTTTTTGTGATGCGGTATCGCCACTGGACGTCGACTTTTCCGGCAGTTGTTTCTGCCTCTTAAGGGCTCTAAACCTTTCGAGGCGGCTTGTCTTGTCACTGCTGCTACTCTTATTCTCACCTGCCGCGGCAGATTCTTGCTTCACACCAGAAGCTGAGTCTCCCCCCTTCGAAGCTGGGGCAGCCGCGCCACTGTCGTCCTTCAGGCTGCTGCTGCTACTACTACGTGAAGGTGAAAGGCTCCGTTTTGCAGGCGCCACGCCGTTCAAACCACCGAGTGATGCAGGAGCCCTACTTTCCGTGGGCTGCTCCTTCGGTCGCTGTTGCTGTTGCTGGTGCTGCCCCTTTGCAGATGCTTCGCCCTGAGGACGTTCCCTACGGGAGGCCCCAGCTTCCTCGTGGCGTTCAGCTGCAGGAGAGTCCCTGCGTCGCGAGTCGCTGCGCCGTACTTGACTGCTGGAGCTGCTGCTGCTGGAGCTATTGCTGCTGGAGTTGCTGCTGCTTCTGGAGCTGGAGCTGCTGTTGTTGCTGCTGCTCGTGGTGTCGCGGGGAGGGCTATGGCGCGCTTTGGTGCTGTCGACTCTCCGGCTGTCGGTGCGCGAGAAAGGTCTAGTTCGATCATCTTCCCGATGTTTAGCAGTGCTTAGGTCCTCACGATGCCTGCTGCTGCTGACATCATCACGATGCCTGCTGCTGCTGACATCATCACGATGCCTGCTGCTGCTTCTGCTGCGCTGCTTCGCACTGGTGCGGCTTTGGGCCCGCCCTGGAGAATTCCTGTCTCGCGAGCGCGAGCGGTTGCTGCTGCTGAAACGGCGATTGTCTTCTCTTGACTCCCTTTCCCTTTCAGAAACCCTGCTACTGATTTTCGCTCCACTGCGGCCACTGGCCTTAGTAGTACTACTGCTGGTGCCGCTGCTGCTGCTGGTGTCGCTGTCTCCCCATCCCCGCATGCGGCCAACTGGTTTTCGACTTGAGTGGGAGCGGTCCCGAGAATCTCTCTCCTCATCTGGCTCCCTACTAGTGTATCTGTTTCTATCTCCATCTCTGCAGTGGCTGGCTCCACTGGAGCGGTAGCTGTCTCTGCTTTCTTTGCGAGAGATTTCGCCGTGGCTGCCGTCTCTGGCACTTCTGCTTTCGGGGCTTCTGCTGCTGTATCGGTGACGAACTGTTGACTCGCTGCGCCTGCTGGAGGCGCGGCTGATGTCGGAAGACGGCATTGCGCTGCCGCCCTCCTTCCGACTGAATTGGGGGGAGGGGTGGCTAGGACAGAAAAAAACGAAACTGCTGGGTGTATGGACTCACCATGCGGGGACCCACGTAAAGAAGAACATCGGGGAAGGCAGACACTACCCTGTTGAAAAGGCTGCAACGCAGAGGCCCCCCCGCTTTACTGCATGTTGTGTGCAGCACGACAGGACCCCCAGCGGGTTGGGATAGAAAAGGAGGCCCCCTAAAGCCCCTATGGAGAGCCGTATCCGTCTGGAGAGAACCTGAAATAGCCTGCAGATAAAGGCTAAGGAAAGATGAACTCAGAAAGTTGGTAACTACGGAGCGAACGGACAGGGCATGATGTTCCCTGTCTGTCCTCTCGTAGAGTGGCGGCTCTCTCCACTTCGGGCTATCGCCTTCTCTTCTTCCCAAACAAGTCTGCGTCCATTATGCTTAAGTATAATCCTTAAAATAAAAGAAATTCGGAGATCCAAGGACGGCACGGGCTCCAACGTGAGTGGACATACAAACAGCATGCATGCAAGTTCGGCGCGCGGCGGCAGGCTTCGATGCAATTTGGTTGCTGAACAGAACCCATAGGTGGAGTTTCAAACTGTACAGTTCTTCCGTCGTATTTTTGTATTCTGAAGATGAAGAAAGCTGATCGTGTGGTGCTCTAAGGAGTGGCTTCTGTTCTCTTTTTAACGCACACCGGCGTTGGAAATGGGCGCCGCCCAGCAGGTCAAGGAAGATGGCGCTGCAGTAGTTACAACTCATGAGCAAATACCTCTAACCAAAGGTTATCAGTTACTACAGCGGATGGCCAGTAGTTTCCCCTTCCCAGGCTCGTGCAATATTCGCCTCCAGCCCGCCTCACTAGACTACCCCTGCAACATGAGAGAGTCCTCGATCTATGCCTAGGACAGTCACGATTTGCAGTCGAACCAAAATTTTGACAAGGGCATTTTGAAGCTCCCTTGACCCACCCTTGAGCCTGTAGACATCGTGGGCACAAAAGCCGGTCCTGGGGCCGACAGTGCGGAGCACAGGCTGTCCGATGTAAGCGAGTCCGCCTGAAGCTGGCACGTGAACCGGTATTCGGCCTTCATAGGCAACTGGAACGCAAACGGAAGTAGTCAAGAGCGGCCTACAATGTTCATGCAGCGAAGACGACTCAAAACTACATGCAGGTGCATGCGCATGGTGCTGTCTTGCATCGTGAGTTACAGGAAGGTGCGTTGGAACTCATGGCAGGCCGCCTTGCCTCCCGCAAATCGGGGAGTTTGGACCGCTGAGCTAATGATGCCTGGCGACTGGGGAGGGAAGTATGGTACTCCATATGAATGCACATTATGGTGTTATGGCTGATCGCAAGTCTTCGGATTGGTTGAATACTGCCGTTACACTTTGTAGCACTGCATGGTTTCGATGCATGAGCCAGGCGGGTATGAGCCTTCCACTCTCCTACTGGGCCATCATGTGTACCCTGGTCCGTGTAAAGGTGCTATTACCAACTGGGCGTCGGCTGTCTATTGATATTGAGGCCGAAGGAACGGCCAACCAATTCTTTGCTGGTTTGTGCTTGCATCGGAAGGGGACTCGGGTCTTAGACATGCATACTTGTCTTCTTGTACCAGGAGTTGCACTGACGGGGGTCCGTGAACCCGCCACCCACTAGCTTATTCACTACGGGCTGAAATGGTGGAAAAGTGTCCACTGCTGCGGCTGTAAAGCTTCAAACTTCGCGTTTACGCAGTGTACGTCTACCCCTCCAGGTTAAATTTGTTAGCTCGCGAGTTTTGTGCGGTGTAGCGGTTGAACTATATTCGCATGAACACGGCAGCTAAAAACGGGAGACTTTAGACGGCCAAACGGATTGTTGTAAGCAAAGAAGGTTAGATCCAAACTTAGGCTCTTTCCAACTGAACTGCATATATTGCATTTCGAAGCATGCTTAGAGAAGTCGTATGCATGCGCTTGCTAGGGACTCCAGCACTGCTGCAGTCACTCAGCTGCGCGCCGCGGTGTTGTGGAGATCTGCTGGTAGAGAGCGCTGTTGTCATCTTGGAACTGATAATATGCCCAAATCCCAATTAAGGCGACAACAATCATTACCACTATCAGACTCGTCGACGCGGCTCCCTTTGCTGTACCGTGCGCCTGCGAGCACGCAAGTACACATACGGAGTAGCGAAATAAACCGGGGAAGGCTAAGGACACAGATACGCGGAAAAATCTGACTGCAAGGTGATGCCGCAAAGAGTTGAAGTGTCTTTCAGATACGGGCACATTCAGAATTGGCTTCATG
The DNA here is from genome assembly GCA_904066255.1 of Eimeria sp. OTU-X. NCBI lineage: Eukaryota > Apicomplexa > Conoidasida > Eucoccidiorida > Eimeriidae > Eimeria > Eimeria sp. OTU-X. Next base: position 3,618 of record CAJFCX010000023.1, on the reverse strand, counting down.
CTTTCGAGCCTTTGTTTATACAGTCAACAACTGGCAGACGCACCGAAGTAGAACGGGACTCCTTCACGTCCGTTGGCGTGCATTTGCGCAGGTTCGTTTCCCCTTTGACCCTGCCAATGATGTATTCATCAGCCATAATGCGAGCGTCCAATGTGTGCCCGATATCTTCAAATGTTTCAGTTGCGTCTTGACCTGCACGCAGTATCAAGAGGAAAACAATCAGACCAAACTGCTGCACAAGCAGCCGTAAGCCGACTTTTCCCTCCAAACCTTAACAGCTGAAGGGAAACCAAAACTCCACTCGCTTAGGGGAGAGATATGTCGACTACGTGTAGGCAATATGCGTCACAGCAATGGCAGACTCCAGCAACGAACTGATAGCAGCAATCCCTCCTACACTCACAAACCCTATAAAGGGTGCAAGGAAGCGAATTCTTGACATATAGTTGATGCCTTTACCTGCGACTTCGAGAATAACGTGGTGACCCCCTGGATGTTGCTTGAGAAACTTAGTCAGGTCATAAACAAGGCCGTAAAACACACACCAGCAACTTTGGGTGTCTGTGTGCTTCCGTATTTCCTCCCACGACAGCTCCGGTAGCTGCAGCAGATCCTCCATGATAGCTTTGGACCTCTTGTATGCGGTGACAGTTGGATTCTGCTGCAACTTGCTGCAGTCCTTGCTGTCCCACACAACAACTCCTGTTGGCTACGGTCCAGGGCTGCAAGCAACGGACGAGGTGGAACAGCCCGAGACCATGAAGAGGGAGCAGCAATCAAACAGCCCCAATCTTCAGCGATACACTCATTCAAGGGCGGCGGTGAGACAGCAGAAGAGCTGCAAAGGCAGCCAGACTCTCTCGGGGGCGGGCGGAAGATTCGGCGCAGGCCAGAAGCTGTCTGGGACCAGAGAAAACGAATACTCTCCAGTTAAACGATACAACACTCAAAACCTAAAGAGGATCTCAAACAGGAAATGCAATACTTTCGAGAGCAACAAGGATTTCGGAGCAGACGTGAGGCGTCTCCTGATGAGAGTAGTCAGCAGCAGCCCTTCTTGCACCCCGCGTAGCCTGCTGTTGTTTGCTCTTCGGCAGAATACAAGGGTTAGCAGTTTGGCTGCAGCGTTTAACAAGAAAAGTAGATGCTTGAAACGCTTTCTTTGAGATGATCTTTCGCCGTCTATGCGGTGCTACCCACGGAAACCGCAGTCGGTTCAACTGTTTCTTCCTCAGGCTTTTCTGGCTTCGGCAGCGACCCTGGGCCAAAACCTTCGTCTGACTACAGTCTCCTGGCAAGTAAACATGCATAACACACCTGGAACGTGCCTTGCAGACTTTAGTTAGTTCAAAATTTCGCTCTTTTGTTGGCTGATTGCCATCATCCAGTCCCTCGGCCCCCGCGCTCATGGCACAGACTGTCTGAGTGGGCTGAGTTTGTCTGGGATTTAGATTTGAAAGCTCTGCAGAATTTTTTAGACCAACGGTGCAACCCAAATCAACAGAAACTTATCCCTCTCTCTTCAGTACAGACAACGCGTCAACGTCATCGTCAGGGGGCCCTCACGGGGCTCGACAAGAGCTTGTGTGCTACAGCGGCTGCCGGCTGCCTAGGACGTCGCTTCAAGCAGAAGGGACCGCCACAATGGTCACGGAGCAGCGGAAGCGCAAGACATGGACGATGGGGGCGTCAAGAGAAGGGGAAGCAGGGGAGCCTGCAGACTCGCAGCGTCAGCCACAGCTGCAGCAGCCAACAACAGTTCCCGACACCGTCCCAGGGGCTGGTGAACCCATAACTCCTCAAAAGACCCAAGGAAGCTTCGGGAGAAATGCACGAAATGAGAAGGGGCAGAAAACAAGGACTGTCTTTTCAAAGGCTGCAGCACTGGGTATCTCCGACGATGAAGACGCCCAAACTTGGTGAGCAATAGCTAGCTGTCCACCTTGCAGTATTCGCATCTATTGTCGCCTCTTTGAGATTAACTGCAGAGAGCTGTGTCCTGCAGTAAACCCGCAAATGCCTAGTGCGGAGGTACTGGAGGAGGCGATGACTATCTTTGTCGAACACTTGGTGCAGCAGACGTTCACGTGTATGCGCTCCATCCCGCCACTCCCATAATTGAACCTGGGGCTTGTATCACTTTGTGAAGCGTAATTACGGGGTGATGCTCGTTTGGTGCTGTTTAACGTGCTGGGGTGCTGCAGGTCGGGGTCTGGTGGACCGGTGTTGAATACGGCGGCCGACCAGGAGCGGATAAGAAAGGAGAAAGAAAGGAGGAAGGCAAAGAGAGAACAGCAAGTGAGATTCATGTGCCCACTGGTTTGGCGTCTTCAGCTCCTCAGGAGATGTAATCCAACCTAATATGCCGTTATTGACGGCACACTTAGACAACAGCGCACGCTGATTCGCATACGGGGCGAACGAGAGAGGCACGAGGAAGAGACATATGCGTTGCCGCACAGAAAAATGACAAGGGACTCTTGATGGTTTAACCTGCAATAACGCCTGTTTTGCAGTTGCTGCGTCTTCTCTGTTGTCGCTGCTGCGGCTACAGGATCGCAATAGGAGTAACAGAGACGGGCACAGCAAGCAAAAGAAAGCGACAAAGGGGGGTTCTTCCTTCTCAGGACTGTTGGATTTCTTTTCAGGCGGAGATTTTCGTTCCTGGCTTATGTATTTCTTAGTCGTGGTTGGCATTGTCGGTAGGCTGCGGCAATATGTTCATACTAGCTGCACTTCTAAGCGCATATGCCCCTTCTCCAAAATGTGTGCTAAAGGTAAACATGTATCGGATGCCTCGTAAATCTTTACGGATAAGCTCCTGTGGTTGCTCTTTGGCTGAGCGCATGCATGCAACTTGAGTGGCGTGCTTCTTGCTGGTGCTTAGGCATCTTTGTGCTAAAGGCACTTGAGGAATACTACGGGATGGACGGCGACGTCAGTGGGGAGCAGCGGCTGCAACACTTGAGTGTGTTGGGGTTGGACGATGGGGCGTCGGAAAGCGACATTAGAAGGTCGTACAGGACATTATCGGTCCGCTGGTGCGTTACCAGTTGTTTCTCACGCCTGCACATGCATATAGCAAAGGACGAACCTCACGTCTAATCGATGCGCAAGAACACCTAACAGCAGATGGGGTATCTCATGTTGAAGTTAATGGCAGGAGGGGAGCTAGACAATAGAGAGGGGATCACATCCAGGTGCAGCGCATCAAGGCGACTCTGGAAGTGGCATTTTGCACCAAATGCTTCTCTGCGAACGCTCCTCAGGCATCCTGACCGTTACCCGAACTGCGGCGCGAGCTGCCAGCAGCGCTTTCACGAGATTGCTGCGGCATATGAGTATCTAATGAGAAAGCAGAAGAAGTCGAAGACAGACGATGAAGACGGAGAGGGAGGTGAAGGATCACAAAGCGACGAGTTTGCCAACTTAAAGGTCACCTCTCAGGGCATTGTGGATTTTTCGAGGCTGGGCCCTAACGACGTCTTTCCCCCTACAAGTGACACAAAGAATGTATGGTCCATAATGGTAAGGTGCAGCTGCGTTTACTCCACCCAGCACATATATATATATGCGTGCTGGGTGGAGTAAACGCAGCTGCACCTTACCATTATGGAC
>CAJFCX010000022.1:0-72047 GCA_904066255.1 Eimeria sp. OTU-X | reverse complement strand
GGGTGTAGGAGGTAATCATTTCCTCACCTTCTGACGAGATGCGGCTCTTCAACATTCTATGAACACGCCCTACTGGAAACTGGAGACCTGCGCGAGCAGCTCGGGAAAGGGGAGCTTTCTTGCCTTTACCGCTTCCGGCCTTGCCCTTACCACCCTTGCCCATGCCACCAACCTTTCCGCCAACTTTTCCTCCCACCTTTCCTCCAACTTTCCCGGCGCCGTCCATTTTCAAGACCTAAAATAATGCGAGGGCTTCAGGAAAATGATTGGAGAGGATGGGTCAGTTGCCGTCAAAACAATAACACCCTCACCGTAGAGCCAGGAAATGCACGACTGCGGTGGTGCTCCGGAGGGAGCAGCAGACACTAATCAGGCAACAGAAGAAGAAGCGAACCAAAAAAGCATTCGAGTACGAGATGGATCACTTTGACGCACCTGCAAGCAGCGATAAGCAGCAGGGTGTCATCGCTAGGGCTCGTGGCTGTGAGCTCGGACAGCCCTGCGTAGTCTGCCACCTGTAGTGCACAGGCACTACAATGGGGCTTTGGTATGATCTAGCTCACTACCAGTAAAGAGAATGATTAGGACATTAGGAATTAAGAAATGGAATTAGTGCTCTAATTGATTCTAAGCATCGAGTACCGTAGATGGAGCCTTAGGGTAGTAGGATTACCCCGCCAGCTACCGCTACGCCAGTGTAGCGCAATACCTAGTCACTACTTGGGTACCAGGTAGGCTCCTGTAGATATCTAATTGGATAGTAAATAAAATTATTACTATCTAGGAATATTATGTCTATAAACACGACTTTGGTGGATAGCAGTTATAGGTCAGGCCCCTGACCGTGTCGTCAACGTTGATAACCCCCCCGCCGTCATCCGATAGGGTGGGCGCTGGTATCCAGCCATGACCGGGGTTAATTCGGAACAGTTCTATTATTCTGGGAACTTCCCCTGTTTATAATAGAGACACGAACATGATTTGGAATTTTAACTATTGACCTCCGGGAAATTGGGTAGTTAGGTGCTGTAGTTAGGAAGCCAGACGCTGTGAGACGATAAGTAGGCACAGCTTAGACGGCTGAGCACTACATCTGGGGGCTGTTCCAAACCGATGACCTCTTCTCTTGCCACATGTCACGTGGACACTACTCCCCACCCGACTACCCCGTGCTCCTTATAACCAACTGGATCGTCCCGCTTCATTTACGTGGAACTATTTACGTGGCAGGCGTAAAGTGCTGTATTCTCGCGTCACCTTGCTGAGAGAGCGTCATTCCAACTGTTGAGCCACTGGCAAGCGATATCCGGGCCTAAATGGCAGATGACGATTTATGGTGGCTTATGAAGTGTTGGCCGGATTTTTCACGGTCCATATTGAAATAATCTGTATAGGGAAGGAACTGAATCCCGATACAGCGCTGAACTTTAAAAGCTCGATGCGCGGCCGAGGGACTCCGGAACGTCGGCGAGTTTACACAGGGTGCCACAGCAGGCTGGTCCCGCACTTCGCCGTCTCTTGGTCCCCAGCTCCTGCAGATACACGAGAGATCAAGAATGGTGAATTCTGCATAAAAAAGGAATACCCAAGGGATTCTGCGAAGAGCTGTTCCCCATGTAAAAATAGCAGCGTATGGCGAATGTTCTGCGAACGCCCGTGCTCATTGCCCCCCGAACACGCGAACTTCGTACGTGTATTCAACACCCACTACTTGACTGGGCTACATATATTGTGCTTAGCTTTTCGTTGCAACTTGTGAGACACAGTGAGCGAGCGCCAACACCTTGAAGGTGGGCTCTGGTCTACGAATGTGGATGTGTAACCGTGTATCGTGCCAGTAGTCGTGGTGTGCTGGAATTTATCACCGACATTAGCGAAGCCAAATGGTGAGGGGGATGCTGAACCATGCGAACATTCAAGCAGTCCGTCTACCCGTGAGGAAAACTTTGGTTTTCACCTTGGTTTTGCTGAGGCGCTTGACATAGAGGCGCATGAGCCACCCCCCAACCGTCCATCAGACAAGCATCAGATTGTCTCAAAAGGTTCTATTTGACGATTGAACTCTGCATCGCAGGGCTTCGCGAACTTAAATTAAAGCTACTGGTGTTCTTCAAAGTGGGGGACTGAGCTGTAGCTCGGAGAAAAGGTGCACAGGAAGTGATGTCGATGCCGTCCCCTGGTAGATCAGATGATCACCCCCGAATCTGGGTATTTAATACACCTTCGAAATCCGTTTTAGACTGCGTGCATCTCTGCTGGTCCTCTTGTATTAACTACATTGAACCCCCCCACCCCAAAATCTTTGTCGTCGTAAGAGCGGGGAGGATGCATTTTGCATGCACCACCTCCACTCTGCTTCGGGGAATCTTCCCTGCTTTCCTTTCATATCACAGGCTTCATCCCTCTCACATCCGAGGATGGAAATGCTGTTGGGTGCACTGAGGAGTGTGGTCTCATCGCCCTTCTTTTCATAGAGACATGCAACACTGTAATGCCTCTTGGAAGCGGCAAATGCTCACTCCCCCTTGCCAAATACAGCATGCCTAGGATGGGTCTATGCAGCCCACAAGTTTTTAGGAGGGTATAACAGAGGTGATTCCCTTGTCTCAGCGTCACACTCAACGACTGGATAATTGCCCCGCTCACGTTTACAAGGCCACTTCACGTGGATCTGTTATTCCCCACGTGAAGTGATGTTGGTGCCGTTGCTCTTCCTATGGGCGTACTGTAGTAGAGAAAGCCTTGTTTTTCGTTTCCATCGTTTAGTGTATAGCTGTTCTTCGTGTTTTTGATTTAGAACCAAATTTTGAAGAGAACAATCTCAAACGAAAAAGAATGAGCAAAATTACCTAAGTAGATGAGGGGTGCCTGATAGCTAGTAATAATCAAGCTGCCGAGATTGTGCGTATGAAGGGTACATATCTGGAGGCCACCTGGCGCCTTTCACTGGGTCATTCAGCGAGTAGCTAGCATTATGCCGTACTGAACTGGTCCACTACCATGGTGATACAGCGGATTCCTGCATGTCTTCCTATATTTGACCTACTACGCAGTCCGCATCATGTGGAGCAAGAAAATCCTGGTCAGCAATCCTGGACTGAAGTACAGTGAAGTACAGAGTCGAGTCACGGCCAGTTCTTAGGTGCAGTTTTCACCGCCGTCGACCCTATCACGTCCCCGGGACTTTCGTCAGGTGCAATGGAGTTTAGGGTTAGCCTTCCTTATTCCCCTAGAGGAGGTGTTCACAGCTCCGTTTTTTGATTTCCGTAGCCTCATTAGAGCTGCTGCGTAGCTTGGCAATCATGCGAACGGCAACGGATTTATTAACTGCTAGTGCAAACATGTTGGAACACGAGCATCCTGTAGTTGCTGCTGAATTCTAAGGTTCTTTCACTGTAGACGACACGTTGCATCCAATGCCAGCTCGCATCCCACCTCCTGCCATACTGTGTTCACCCCAAAGGAGTTGTAGTGAGCCACGTTAGTGCCCTAGATGCAAGCTCCTGAACTATCCCTTAGAGCGAATGGTCCGAAAATTGCCTCGGACACAGCGACATGGTTGGGCATCTTGGCATCGCCCTTAGAGGGTGGTTCGAGATATTTGCTGGTACCTTCAACGGTGGTTCGTTTTTATCATAATAGAAGCGTTTTCGCAGGTGTTTTTCAATCTATCAGAGGGTTTTGTAGGCTCCGCCACATTGAAATTACATCAGGCCAGAAGGCTAGAAAAGGCCGTTTCCGGGATCCCGAAATTCGATTCTACTTGTTTCGCACGCCACTTAATACCTTATGTTCTTAATAGCAATAATTCGCCCCTCCAAAAGGAACAAATCCTTGTCCTGTTTAGACTCAGTTGCTGCCCACTATTGCTTACGAAATTGTTCCGCGTGCGCAGATACGGTTGCACACCAAGCAGCAGCGCATATCCGCACGAACATCTGTCACCCTTCCTACACGCTGGTGCTAATCAAAAGCATTGCGAAAACATATTTGAACTTTCCCAAAACCTATGGTCGTGGCAATCGCCGGACCAATTGGGAAAAACGGCAGAAATATGCATGAAGTGGTTGATACTGCATTAGCCTTCCCTGTGGCCTTCAGTGCCTCGGAGCTCTACTTGGAGCAGCCAGTGGACGACAAAGCAAAGTAAGCAACAGGCAAGAGCTGGGGTTCTTCGATGCAGCTGAACCACGTGTCATTCTTCCGCAGCCCCACAAGAACGTTAAGCGTCGGCTGCTGGAGAGGTCTCCTTGGCATGCAGTGTCCCGGATAGTTAGATGGCGCTTCTGTATCAGGTGAATTGACATTTGTACTTCCCACTAGTGAGCCTCCGCTTTGGGATTCTCTAGATTCCAGGAAGGCGCACGGCAAAAACTTCTTCTGCTGTTGCTTAACCGCGTCGTCTGCCGCAATGCACTTGACGACGGGATATTTTGTGGCGGCCTTAGGCGCACAAGAATTTTCTTCTCCCTCGAATACCCAGCCTTTCCTAGGCAAACCGTCCGTGGCCAATGCCAACCTCCCGCTATTGGCACAACGAGTAGCAGCGAGATCTGCCTTGCATGCTTGGTTCTCCTCCACCGAGCCGCCTGCAGGCGGAAAAACCGACACAAGGTGGTTTCAAAATTCGCAGTGCCTTGCTAGCAGTTGTTTCAAAGTCTGTTCCAATGGTGGGATGTAGGATGTTGCAAGGAGAGGGTAGGCGCACCTGTATTGGGATACGCAGTGAAACCCCTGTCAGCTGACTGGCCATTTTCAATTACATTATGCATTAACTGAACCCCGTTCCAAGCAGTGTACGACAGCAATCACACAAAAAAATCATAACAAACGGGAAGAGATCGGAAAACGTCTACGGGAGGCCCGTCACTTGTTCTCACTATTCTAGGGGCATGGAGGCTCTAGCAGACCTGAATGCATTCGACACTGCTAACCCCAGACTATCCAATGCCAACGTGTGGTGTTATTCGCTTTCAAACAGCAGCACCTGAAATTGACTTGACTGCGACGCTTCTGTTCCCGACATTAGCTTATGCGCAGCTTCAGCGGAAAACTCTACTGGTCGAACTAAGGCGGGTTGGCGTCCCAGGTGGCTGGTATGCGATTCATTAAGCGAACGGCGCTGCTCTACAGGCGTGCATGCCCACGCCTGCAAACGCCATCACTACTTCTTACACAGGCTTGTGTGTGCAACTTTTGGTCTTGGCTTCTTCAGCGATTCACGTTCCCCCTAGTTTCTCACAATTTGCTGCAGAACATATATTATTGTATTGTTGGTGACCCACTCCTTGTATCTTCGGAGGCTGAGGGGCACAACATCGGTTTGATTCCCACACGCCGCTTCCAACTACTCACGTAGCATTTTGGACAGTACCCTACAGCCTCAGGTGGCATCTGCATGCAGTGAGAGGAGTTCTTCTGCGATGTAATGACGGTGGACAGGTAATCTGAAAATGTTAGGCGTGGTGGCTCACCGCATCAGAAAGTGACGTTGCATTATACTCTGCTGCAGCAGACGCTGCGGCAGCCGCTGCATCTATGCCTTCAGTTTGCGGTGGTGATCTAAGAGCGGGGCCACAGAAACAACTGCGCGGGCTGAGGCAGCAACATGTACACTGCACAGCGCATACAGGGAAAACAAGGGCTTGGCATGCTGAAAGAGCAAGGTGCGTCTGCAGGGATTCCCCAGAAGCTGCGTGCATCTTTCAATTCGAATTCCTGCAGCGTGCAAATTGAAAACGAACCCAGGGTTAGGAAGCTCACACACAGAGCATCCTCCATTGACACAAGAGTAGCTGGGAATTGCCCTGTCGCTAGAGACCTACTGCTTCATCACTGGCGAGAGCAGCTGCCATCGTTTTCGGCTTTTTTCCCTCTTCTGAGATGTGCATGGGCATCTCTAATGTGCTTTCCTGGAGAAGGCGGTTTCTCACTGTCTCTTCGACTGTCTTCCTCTGCTTAGCATAGTCAATGCGAATCTTTGACAATTGGTTCTCCTTTTCTGCATTTTGCTGTTTCCTTCGAAGTTTTCGGGCAGCCAGAACTGCACGAACCGCAGCTTCTCCACAAAGAGGCTCTGTTTTGCGCAGCCGTAGCTGCTCATCCATCTCCATGGCAGTCGAACCCGCAGGGACGTCATCTGAAGAAGCGATATATTGTGGTTCTTTCTGCATTCTGTAAGATATGGAACGATCTTCGGTTCTAGGTGTATGCTTTTGAAGCTCCTTGGAATCTTCTGAAGTAGGTGGACCCTTTTCAACTAGGACGGCGTTTTGTTGTTCACCACATGCGAGCTGACAACAAATAAACATTCACCGCCACGTGCCTTTGCCCATGGGGCTCGACCAGTGAGGGTGACCACTACTCAGGTTCCCCTTACCTTCTTGGCGGGGGATTTTACTTCTCCTTCTGCCACCTGACCACAACATTGGCGGGTTTCACTCAAATCCAGTGCCACCGAACTTGGCTGACTGTTCTGAGTTCCCTCTTCCTGCTTTTTGATAAGGATAGCGCTGGAAGCGGTGACTCCAGAGCGAGGGGTTGCTTCTTCTTTTATTGGCACGCTTGGAAAATGGGGCACTGTGAGCACTGAGGGAACCGCCTCCCTGGCAGAAAAGTAGAATATCCAACTACATGAGATTGAATTTTGGCCTGGGAGTGATGGTATTTAAAAGAAAAAACGAGTGCAGACGCGCTAAACGGTATAAAGATCCATGTGGGGCCAAGCGGACTTGCTGTGCTGTCGAGGGCTTGGAGATGCGGAGTCAGCTACGACCCCAGATATACCATCTTGTCTTTGAGGGAACATATATTGTTGCGTTGCGACAGCTTTACTTGATACAACGAGGAACGGCAGCTTCAGAATGCTTGCAGTGGTAGGAAGTAAGCTTTCCTCCCCCAGCAACAACAAGTGCACAAGTTCTGCTACCTCCGGACGATAACGCTGGGAAATAGGGGGATATAGCTGCTGGTAAGATAACCCCTCTTGTTTCCACCTTGCCGCTCCCCGAAAGACTGAGCACTTGTTCGTTTGGTTCCACAGGATACCCCCATTCATCTGTTCTCCACTTGGGCAATGCCACCTACGATCTGTGCAGCACTTATTCTGTGGTGGTTCAAGGCAACACAATTCGTATAAGAGCCTTCCAAGGGCTCTTATGTCTCCAACGACAGCGGCCCGTTGGTCAACAGGTCTATCAGGAGAAGCATTCACGCGTGCTGCGATGCCTTCGTGGGCGGTCACAACGTAATACGCTGAAAATTGTGGCTTTGCTTCAAGCACTGACAATGCCAGGCGGTCTCTAGCTTGGTCAACGAATAAAAGCTGCTTTGAGCTAATGTTGCCGTGGCAAACACCTCGCGTGTGGAGTGCATCAACTGCCGCCACTGCCTGGCAAAAGAAAGTGAATGCCTGCGCTTCGGAAAGGTATTCTCTTCTTTGTCGGCACCGAAATATGAAGGAGTGCAGGGACCCACCCAAAGGATAGGGTAATATTGCAAATTGCTCCCCTGAAAAATCCTGCACGGTATCGTGAGCACTCCAAACAAATGGGTGTTGAATGTACAACAATGAACAGACGCAAAACGTAACACACAAAGAATCACTCGTAATTTGATGGCCCTCCCGGAAACGGCAGGAAATGCCATTGCTGCCGCTCCTGCATAAAGGCAGGGGAAAGCCAAGGAAAAAAGTTCTCTGGTAGGGCTTTCGCAGCATCAAGAATTGCGTGGAGCCGGTGTAGTCCACGCTACTGTAAAGTACGACGTACCTGTTTTCATTATTGTATACCATTGTTCAACCTGTGTACAGTGAATCGTGTGTGAAGTTGGTGATTGGCCTCTTTTCAACCAACCAGCTACCGCTATAGCTATTCAGAAAGTGGTGCTGAGTTGCTTGCCCATTACCCCTTAGAATTCAGCACACCTCAATTGTTGCTGGCAAATATGAGGCGATGTATTGCGGTGGTCACTTCTAGCGGAGAAAGACACTTCCGCATTTATCAATTTGGTCCCTGATAAGCCACAAAATCGTCAGCCCAAGCCTGATGGAGGTGTAGCAAGGTACTGCAACACCCAACTCCGTTTTAAAAAGCTGGCTTGGATGAGAGAATCGATAGAAAATGCTTATGCTCCCGGGTTGCCTTGACGTTTGAACCCAGTGAACCCACGGGCAATCCCTGGCTTCCTGCCTGGCCCCCCTCGTAGTGCCCGGTGCACCTGCTCATCTCAGCCCCTTTTCAGCCCATGAGTTGATTTTCTTAAAAATAACACTCCCTTCCGTGCAATGGACCTAAACTTTTAATACCAGCCCCACGTTGTGTGCCTTCTCGTGGCACTTTGCTCGTTTGCTGTTCGCTCGTCCCAAGTACGACACCGAAGTATTTGCAAATACTATGAGGGAAAATTCCTTGTGTCCATGAATTGATTGCCTACCCTGGCTGTTGCTGCTGGTACAACAATAATTTCAAGTACTGCTCTTACGTGTGCAACTCAGATAGACAGCCCCCACTCCCTACCGACCGCTCTTCAGCCGAGCTACGTGTATGTGCTTTTTGTACGGTAAACCCGGTACGTCTTGATTGTATAATATTGGTGTGACATCTGTTTGTTCATTTACATGCTTCCCTAAAGCTCTACCAACGGACCGCTTGTTTGTAGGCTCTCTGACAGTTCGCCAGCGCCCACGTAAGGGTTTTGGTCCCACAGTTTTCTCCGTATTCTACGCATATGGTGTTTGCCGTTTAAATTGCCACTTCTCGAAACCCGCTATGGTGAATTTTATCCTACACACACGTTTGGGCTGGAGCGCACCAGCGGGACAGCGGTTCGGCCACGGCTTTCTTCCAGGTCGGAAGCACTTGCCCGATGCTTATCAGCCTTTGCTTATCTTAGTGCGTTCATTCTGCTCATAGTCACTTCCTACAACTCGCTGCTGTAGGCGGTTCTATATCACGTGGTTAGACGCCCGCTTCAGGTACTACAAAACGTTCGGTAATAGCTGCAACTTTATCGTGGTAGCTGCTCGCGTCTGGTAATTTGCACTTCTGCAGCAGTGTCCGTATTTTTTGGCAGCGCACGTAGTGAAGAAACCTCACATTCCTACTCTCAGCACCTTAATACCCCTGCAAAATCACCGAGAAGTTGGACACTGGGGGCAGCAGATTGCAATCCTCTCGCCAGAAGAAAGACCTTCATTCCAGAAAGTTATGCGATATACTTTTCTGCATATACGCTTTTGCACACGAAGGCACACCAGTCGTACGCTACATATTTAGATATGCTGAAAGATAACGTTCCGTGGTGTTGTGGGCTTTTTAGGGTGCCGCTCACTAGACACAAGCTGGCAGATGCAGACTGGTGAAAAGTAACAGACATCTCGTTTCCTATCACTGTGCAAGACAGCATCTCCCGAGATACGTTCCAAGGACACGGCGGGGCGTTGGAAACCAAAGATAGATCCAGCCTGCAGTGTGAAGGACGCTCGTCACTCTTAACGGCTTGAATCATCCTCCCCGTATTGTGGTAGAATTCCAGAAGTAACCGGGTTTCCAGTTTAACCACTGTCCCACCTTCTGCAGACCATTGAATTCAGGTCCTCTCGCTGTGTCACCGCAGGCGCATACGACAACGCTCCTACCGAACTTCAGCTCTAGGCACTCTTAAAACTATCAACGTCGGCCTGCTCTACCTTAGGGCAATTAATGATGAATGCAGCTTTTAGGATGAAACAAATATCAGGCAAAAGGACTGCCCAATTCGGAAGCGATATGCCGCTCGCTACGTGTATTCTGTTAGCCGCCTCTAGGGTAACGCTCGCGCCTGCCACCCTGAGATTGATTTGGAGTTTTAGTGCTCACTGTAAATACCACACTACACAACCCGGCTTACTCGCCGGTGGGAGATAGCTATGATGGATACTTAGGAGAATCATTCCCAGTAATTTCCGATGCCCAGCACGCAACGGCCTCACAACGCGGCTGTTCGTTCGTCCCACTACAGGTTGTCGAATAAGTACGCAAGCCACACCACGTCGGTCGTCGAGGGGACTCTGCGACGCGACTTCATCGGCGCCCGCTGACGCAGGCAAGCATGATGAGGCCCAGTATGTTATCTGTGCTAGGGGCCATTCTTGGAAAAAGTCTCCGGCATTTTGGGGTCACCTATTTGTGCTGGAGTTTGTGCCAGTTCTACCATTTCAGCCAATACTGTTCGGCTGCCATCTACCGATTTACCAAGAACTAGCCCCAGCTAATTTTGAGTTCCATGAGATGGAGCCGTGTGCCTCGTGAGATAAGACCATTGCGAAAAACTCTACAATCTATCCAGGGAGTCAGAGGACCACCCCAGAGTACCGGTGTACCCCACTAGAAGTTGATGTACGTTGCTATCGTGAGTAGATAAGCACAGGCCGGGAAAGCTCTTCGTAGATGCAATAAAGCTTTTCACCAATGTTAGGCTGCTGCCTGGCACACTCCTCGAGGGCTACCAGAGCTGTCCAATATGAGCCGTTTCCATCCGTCGTCAGAGCTAGGCTCACTTGCAGACAGCACATCTACGGCGGGGGGGACCGTTACCTGTAAAGCCATTTGCTTACCGTCCAGAATTTGTCAAAGACAATGGCAAAAGCCACCTGGTTACCTACCGGAACGGTCGCCGAGACCAAGCCAAGGCTCAGATGCTATATCAGTCACATCGCCGGGCGTAACGCCAACATAACAACTAATATAGCAAACAGGTTAACTAACAAAGTGCCAAAGTCCCTCCCGTTTTGAGACTGCTACCTTGCGGAGAAAGGAGTTACGAAGCTCGTGCTTTGCTCCGTACTTTTTGACTGTTATCGTAGTCCCCACGGTTCGCGATAAGGCTGCTCATAGTGGGCCAGGAGGTGGGTCGCACCGCAGACCTTGTTTGCATTGTAAAATCATTGCAAAAGCAGGTCATCTCCCTCACCACCATTATGTAAGTAACTCAAGGTCAGTAATGTAATGTATACAACGTGTTGGGGGCTGGTCTGCCGGTGTAGAGTTTGGCACTAGAATTTCGCAAACAACTTTGAAGGAGCACACTAAAGCCTTATATAAGAGGAGCATTTATGGAAAAAGAACAGGATAAGAACCAAGCAAATTCCGCAACGCAAGACGCAGCTAGCCAGGGTCACCAGTGGTTTGGTGATTGCCAGGTCCAAAGCCCCCTAAACTGTGCGACTCTGTGGGGAGCGCAAAGAGCATAGCAAGAAAGCAAAGACGGCCCTTTTCGACAGTGGAATTAGGTCAGTATACGTGGGACCTCACTGCGAATTTCCTGGTGATTCGTACTGGTTTTGACAATTTATAGCAACTATAGCAACTATTGTTGAGGTTTTCCGGGTCTGTGTAGGTAGTTGGGCTGGTTAGGGGCATTACGCCTGGCACCCTGATCTACCCAGTAAGGAACCACTATCTCAAAACGACCGTAGATCTTCCTTCATGGCTTGCATTGTCAGATAACGATGAAAATGTGATGGCTTTCGAAAATGCGTATTCAATTGTTCGTCCACAAAGTTTATTTCTAATGAGGCCACTGTAAGCAGGAAAATATTGACGGAGCCTTAACAGATCCCTTGCTAGAACAACGACCCAGGCTTCTTGGAACTTGTGGCTAACTATTTCAACTCTTGCTCGACATCTCCGCATTACTCGGTTACATGAAAATTAATGCCCGTCGTGGCTGTAGCGTGGCGTTGCAGCGTGTGTTTGGCGCCTCAATGATGGCAACTAAACGGTGCTAACTCTTTACTGGCACTTTGCTGTCAAGAATAGTGCGGTCCACTTTAGGGCTGCCTACGGGTGTGTGGGCGCACCAAACTAGATTGTAAATTATTTGAATAATCCCTGTCGTTCAAAGCCAGTGCTGCCTTCGGAGGCCTTTGCAGTAAGGTCCTCTCGTGGACAGGAAAGTCAGAACTAACTTTTTTCTCGCTGCACCTAGGTATCAAAATGACAAGTATGCATATCCCTGACACACAGGCGCTTGTTTCAGGGATTTGCCCTCTGGTAGATCCCTTGGTGATCGTTCAAGTCACTGCCTGCCGTTTGGAATGAAAAGCTTGTACTCTGGAGGAAGCTCGTCTTCGGCGTAGAGTTTGTCAGAGAAGAATATTCTTCGGACACGGCAGTTGGCATGCAGTTGCATTTTGATGCATTCCACGAAATTTGTCCCATATGCCCTACGCGTAAAGTCTGCCAGGTTAAACTGCACCTGATTCCACCCTTCGTCTAGTCGCAGCGGCATAGTACATACAAAGGGCTGAACCCTCGTTGCACTCTGTACACAAAAATCCACAGCTACTGTTGTTCGAACTATGTCTTAACTGCTGCCAGAGTATTGATACACTGGCTGTCCGTAGTTGCTTAGCTGAGACTGCTGCGACAATTGCAACTGGCTGCTATCGGGTGACACATGCGTTCAAAATTCAATGCTTTGGTGAGTCGAGACTCACTTGGTAGTTTGATGCCCGAAACCGTCGGCGAACATTTTGATCGTCAAGAACCTGTACTTCAAACGTAAAATATTTTTTCATCTGAGGCAGAAAGACGCCCAACGGTCAGTCACTGATTAAGCGTCATTGCTTTAGTGGAAGCTGCCCTTCTCCTACCATGCCATTTTTTCTATAGAAAACCATAGCCACAGTAGGGTTTTAGAGTCCATGCGGATAACAAAAGGGTTCCTGACGTGCCACGTTTCGCTAGGCAATCCGACTGTCGGATTCAGCGTATATCTGTTCCGCCCAAGCAAGCTGGATTTCACTGCAATTGTTAGGCTACAGGCTAACAATTGATTTACAGGAAGTTCATCCTAAATTGCTCCAAAGGTGAATGGCCTAAATCTACCATTAAAACCACACTGGCTCACATTTTTGACAATCATTACGAGAATAGGCAGCTTGATTCCCAGTGACATCCGGTTCAGCGGACACGTTATATAGGTTGTTGACACATTTGCACCGAGAATTTCAATTACGAAAGACTGAATTTCTTCATCGGTCACCCTCTTAATGTGGCCATTTTGGACAGTTTTGTCCCACAGTTGCAGGGGCTGAGACCTGAAAAAGAAGCAGTCATTAAAATCGGGGTCATTGCATGTTGGCATTTGAGAAGCTGCTTTAATTAAGGCTCATATGCGCATCTGCCTTTGACACTTAACAACAGACGGTCCTTTCCAGCTAGTACAAATGCGTGCCACTTGTGTGATCCGTAGCCTTCCGGATTCTCGAAGTTCGCAAGTAGAATAAACCCCACTAAAACTGCTGACTTTTATTTCTTAAAGTTGCAGCAGCTCTCGAAAACGCAGGGCCTTGATGACAGCGTCTTTACTCGGTTGAACCGAATTATCACTGCCAATTCTTCGTTTGGGTGTACTTCTAAAATTACTGCAATATTTACTTCTCATGCTAGCTACTTATTCCGACTAATTCATTCAACTCTACTTCCGATAATGAAGAAATGTTGTGGAGACATCTGCATAGTGGAATTGCCTAGAAGGACCCGATGCTGTACAGAATGGATATGAATCCCGACTGTAACGCGTTGGCGAACATCTTCTGGGAAGCGCCTCTTCAATGCAGAATAGTCTGGCCTTTCAACAAGACTGCAACTCTGCAAGACCCTTCTTCTAAACTGATCAAGGCCCTGCAGAGTGCCTTCATGAAGGTGTCCTGGGAAAGCCAGCATCCGACGTGGTGACCTTTTGGGGAGTACGCAACTTCGGTTGAAGCTGAAGTTCCTAAGGCACGTTGAGCTGCTGAAGAAACAACAGCGCCCACGAAGTTACCACGAAGGACTTCCTGTCCCCCATCAATACAAGAAACCAGGTGCCTAGGGCTTGCAAGGTAACTCCTAGAGGTTGCTCACAAGCAACAGCAACAGCAACAGAAAAAATGTGCCACTTACATGAGCGCGTTTTAAGGATTTTTGCTTTTCTTTTAAGTCGGATCGTCTACCGTCTTCTTGCATGAAACATGGGGCTGCCCGCCAGATGCATGCACTGGCTATGGGGCTAGAAGCCAGATGCATGCAATCAACGGCCACTGAAGCATAAAAGGCATGCGCCTTCCATGCCAGTAGGCATTCTTTGCTTCCAACTTTTATGTTGCACAAAAGAGCATATATTTATATACTGCTACTGTAGGAGTAGGATGCTCACCTTTGCGAACAATTATGGGTTGACCAGCTACTGGTGTGTACCCAGTGGAGAACAAGGCTCCGGCTCACCAGTGATAGTGAGAGTTCCCGATTTTCAGTGGCCAGTGTTAAATTAAGTATTTTTTTTAGTCCTCCAAGTAAATGTGTTTCCCTGTAGCAACGCAAAATAGTCGGCTTGCATGCGTAACCATTTTGTATGGGCAATCATGCTGCTCTGAATCATACCGAAGGTGCCCGTGAATTCACGTGTTCGTATCGACTCCTGCCAGGCAAAGATTGTGTAGTTTGAGTAGATGCTAGCACGATGCGTCTGAGCGCTGCAAATTATTGAATGCTTTGGTGAAAATTGTGCAGGCCTTTTTAACCCTTTTTGCGTTGTCTTGGAAGGAAGTCGCTATATGACATCATCGCAAACGAGATTATTGAGCAATCGCCGCACCAAGCTAAAGGGGATCGTGCCAAAAAGCATTGCAAGAGGAGCACAAATACTCCCATGCTTGCGCACGTGTTCTGCAGACTCCTGATACGAACAGGGAATAACCTGGTGATTTATGAGAAGAGAGAGTGCTACCAGTTTCACGGGCATATCTTAGGGGTCGAAAGACAACTGCTGTGAGACTCCAACACATGGTTTCTGCCAACATTTTGAAAATAATTCAACAACAATTGGGAGGGAGGATCTCTGCGCTTTACTCTTGCTTTCCGCTGGTACCTGATCATGGCGCCAGTTCTGAGTAAGTATCTACACGAAGGCATATTACAGAGAGACTACCGCAGCATCTAAATTAGCATGGTGCTCGGTTTAATAACTAGCAACACTAGTGAATGCGATACAGTTACCGGTGTTGCGGAGCATATTCTGGACGTCCCTAGTTCTTATCCTGGTCCCCACAATTTTACCCAAGGTACGATGCGTTATCGCCACCGCCTGCTCGAGATGTAAATACTCATACTATCGCTTGAATATTCTGTTAGGATAGACCACTTAATCGCCCTTAGAAACTCGGGAAGGTCTGTCGTAGGTATATACTTGCGAGCAGAACGCACCGACCCGGACTTGCTGCCTCTTGATCCAAGGAGCCAGCTCCTGCTGGTCTGGGACTGCATGTGTGACTGGATCAAAGAACAGCTCCAACAAGGCAACGGAGTAACTGCAAAAGGTTTCGGTAAGTTTTCATTTCAAGCGGCAACTGCCGCCCCATAAAAAATCTCACAAAGACCGTGGAGACATGCTCACTGAAGCAAGAAGCAACAACCTAGTGGTTCTCAACTCCGCTACACATCATTCCTCTAAACATTTAGGAAATACAGATGTGGTACGGAGTCTGAAGTGCTCATTCAGCGACTGGCTGGAAGAGTAGTGCTGAACTTGCCATTCAGGCTCCTTTACTTTTGAGCGAGCTGTGCATCAACTACCACCATCCATACCTGAGCTAAACCACGTTGGAAAGGAAGCAGAAGCTGTGGAGCCTCGTTTCGTAATGGCTGCTGAGCTTGCGGCAGAGGTACACAGACAGCCGACTACCAATATGCTGGAGAAAAATTACAACAAAGGCTCTATTTTTCAGACAAAGAACATGAAGTGAGACCTACAGAATGAGGGTAGAACTCTCCAATATTTGGCAAACAAATTCGTGTAGATTCTGGATCGTATCCACCCGCTTGACAAACTGTGTAGCTCGTTAAAAGGACAATGTTAAAACATGCATGCCCAGTACTACTCATATTCAAATACATGCTTATACAGTTACAAATCCCAAAAGTGAATGAATGCGTCGGCGTACTACCTGCGTATCTGTATTACTGCCGGTACTGAGTGTTTTGAAAGGTTCTTGAATCCAGTTCCCATTGGAGCGGCATGCTATTTAGACACGGCCGTGGTGGCATCGGCATTGCGCGCATTCTTCTCTGCAATTCCCCAGTTAAGTACGCAAAAAAGCGAAACCATGCTTTGTTTTGGCTTTTCATCGCCATCCTCGTACGATGTTATGTCATCTGAGGCGAGCATGCAGCTAGGCGCTTTGGCACTGCTTGCTACGACGGGTAGCAGGTACTGTACCATGTTCTGTCTTAGCTTTGAGTTAATTTAATTCATGCATAGTTCTTAGTTGACTTTCCTAGAAATCAGCCAGGAGTATGCGATTTTTTCCGGTTGCAGTTGGCAACAACTATGACTTGGCCCTTGACTTTAAATTCTGTAGAGTAAGGATTGCGAATAAGAAGATGTCATGCAGTTTCACCGCCTCGCTGAAGCACATGAGGCAGGTAAATTTATATGAGGGCTATTAGTGCACGGTAAAAACTCCACACGCATATCTACTGTTGGTGAAGTCCTACGCGCACGCCCACACAACAGTGCGGTAAGCACAGTGTCTAACTCAACAAGTAGTAGAATACAATTGGGCTTCGTCTGGCCGTTTCGTGCTGTGGCAGGCTGCCCTTAACTCTAAAAGGGAAAACGGGCCTATCCCCGTGAAAAACAACTGGAGTCGTTGCACGAAAGAAAGTGCAATGGCATCGTTCTTGAGGCACCAAAAAGAGCAAGAAGGACTACTGCCGGCATCGACGACACTACCAGTATCCCGGAGAATAGAGCAGATGAAATTACAGCAGGTGGACAACTTGAGCGTTGTCACTTCTGCGACTGTTTCTAAAGGCCACATTTAGGCCTTTGGTCTGGATATTCGTACCTGGACCAGGGATAGCAGCTACCGTCAGTCTGTGCGCCCTTCCCACATGCACATGTAATCTAACTTGGGCGTGCGCTTGGCGTCGACATGTCTTCTAAAGTCTTCACTGGAAAACAACTACTAAGCAGCACCCAAGATGCCTAGTGCATTTCCTCAACAAGCTACTAGGGTAATGGCGCTGCACTGCGGCCTTGCGTCCATTATTTCACACGCCAAGCTCGTCAGTCTTTGCTCATTACCCATTTACCCTTGTTGATCCCATGATACCATCCAACACTGCGAGAACTGTTGTCAGCGACCAATGCCTGTTGGCCCAATACTTATCCTGTACTCATCCTACCTAAGGCGTGCCAGTCGTGACATGCAAACTCCGCATGCATGCGCGTTGTTGCACACATTGCGCGGTCAAGGCAGTGGCAGATGCATTCATTATGGACTACTATCCGATTGTCCCTCAGCACCCTCTCCATACCGGTGCGTCACAGCCGAACTAGCACACAATCACCTTTGGCACACATTTTCCCCGAAATCTAGGGTCTCCGTGCTTAAGGCATTCTTCAAAGAGACCTTTCGCCAGTGATTCAGGAGGCCAGCCGCTTTGTGGCCAGAAGCCTTATCAGATAACTGACACAGTCTCCAGTACCCACACTCTCAAGACACTATTGACTAGACACGGTAGAGGAGGCAGTGGGGGCGAATCACGGGATCACGCCTCACGGTAGACCGGCGAAGTTCTGACCGTCCCTTTAATCACCGTTGGGTATGAGTAAACCCTTGCTGTAAAAGTATGTAAACGCAAAGGACCCTAGGAAGCTAGCTTTTCGCATGCATCCGTTAACAAGCGACTGCCTCTCAATGTAAGCTGCAGCTCGTACCGTGCTGACCCAGCTCGCCTGAACGCGAACTGGCCACGTGCATAACTAGACAGCTCGCATTTTCTGTGGGAAAAGCCTTGATTCAACTGTTCCCTCAGTGACGTCTGCACTCACTAGCGGAAATTGCATATACCTCCGTGCTTTGCGGAAGCGGGCATGGAACGCAGTTTGTATCCTATCATTTGGATGTACTGGAATGTGCAAAACCGCATGAGCGAACTCGAACAATGAATAGATCATCATGTCCTGCAAACGGCTATGTAGTTCGTCAACTCACAAGCTCCTATTTCTCCGTAATGCTACTATGGGGCTTGAAATCCATGCAATTGAGCCAAATTCCAGTTTTTGCTCCTTTGCGCCAACGGATTGAACCGCAGCCCTCCAATCACCAGGTATGCTCTGCCTTTTCCGTGCTCCGCTTGCACCCTGATTTCCCTCTATACGTAAGTGAGTGGCCTGTGCCTCGGGGAGAAGATGGGACATCGCAGTGAGTAAGCTCGAAGAGGTGCATTGGGCGTTCAGAAACTGCCTCTCCAGCTGGAGTTCCCGTGCGCTCAGTACAGATACGAACTATACCTGTGACCCCTCCTGCTTCTCCTAGGGTATTCATACTATCGAACAACCCCCAAAAGTTTTTTTCGTCGTACCGTCAAGACGGACTGCAAACATTTGTCGGTCGTTGTTGGCAGCAGCTCTGCACTTCGTCGTAATCCTCAAGCTCTTCCTCTCCTAGGAAACTGTTTCCTAGTTCTTGCAACGCAAAAAGGGCAAAACCCGTTTATATCGTTGACAGCAGCTCCCTATCATTGTTGTTTCTCATGAAGAGCGGTGTTTGTACGACAAGCAAATGCTCGCCCTATAGGTTTTAGCGTGTAGAGTATCCTTAAAGCACAGCAATGTCTCCTGGCGGCAGCATGTACGCCCACCACAGAGTCATCCATTGCCTGCATCGGACTCCATGGCGAAAACTAGCCCAAAGTAGAAGTATAGCCTCAAGGTAATGAGGCTCATGGTAATGGGTCAGCAATTAATGGAGCTCGCATGCAACGATCATATGCTTAGTAATCCTAGTACCTCGCCTGCCACCGGCGACGCGTTATCGTAGAGACTAGCCCAATGACGAGATAGGTAGATTGCACATTTCTAACCTCGCTGCATTTCTCAGACCCACTTCATACGCCTTACCGAATAGCACTAGCAGCTTCTGACAGCGTGCAGATGCGCACAGTTGGCTCGTGGCGGGTCTGCAGGTGCGGCTGTCATTATTGTTGGCCCCATATCTGCGCCCCAAGTATTGTGGGTACCACACACACACTTCTCCCCATTGGCTTCGTTAACTTCACAGGCAACGCTGCTCAAAGCTGTGCATATCCAAATCCTGTCGAGTGCATGCAATTTCGAAGCGTATTGCCATAGCTACTGCAAAAGGAACACTCCCTTTTTTCGTTGCTCTGAACCAACAAGCATAACCGCCGTCTTGGCTTTCAAGGTGTTGAGTACGCCCGATGATGCTCACTGTGTTCCCGCCCTGCTTATCTCCCTATGAGCAGTAGAGGCACTCACAGCGCCAACAGCCAAAGGCTCCTTACATAGGTAGCTTCCCAACCTTTTTCATTCCAGCTAGTACGGCGAAATTGCCTTTTCCCCCTTCCTCCTCGGCTCAAAGCACTTCATCATCTTGGCAGGTATCACCCCCTTATCCCGTAGGTCTTGCTCCGAAGAGTATCCAGCTCAGGGCTGCCTCTAGTTGGGTCAAGCACGGTGGGATCTATCGATATAAAGGCTCCAAGTCCACCTTTAGTGCTCCGTCAGGCCCCTGAATTGTCCGTGGATTTGTTCTGAAGCGGGCTGTGGAAAAGAAAGGTCTTCGCCTCATCAATAATCTCAACGAAGATTCGGCCAACAACTTCCAAGCACTAGATAAAACAGATAGACAGAAGTGCAAGGAGAAGTGGCTTGTCGCTGAAGATCAATCGAAAGGCCAAGACTGTCCTATCCAACTCAGGGAGTTGGAAACAGACTACAAAAGCCAGCATACAGAGCATCAAAGTGACAATACTTCTAAAGTTGCTCGCGGGTTTCAGGCAAACGTACTAGAGCCTTTGCCTGCAGCTCTTCAAGGAGCTCAAGGGGTTGATCTACACTTCACCGAAGAGGCTATGCGTGCTCAGCTGCTAAACGGCTACTTTATAGATGCAGCAGAGCCAGATAGGATAGGGTTATTTGTGTGCAAGCGGTTCGGAGAAGTGCTTGTTCCAGCGATGCCGGCGATATACAGCTTGGTCCCAGCATCGAATAGTGCCAGCAAGGAAGGGAGAGAGCGCGACTGTGTTGGTACCGACGGGAGCGGATTTGAACGTTGTGAAGATCTGGCGACCCATCAATCTACCGGACTGCATCTACAAACTCTACGCAGCACTGTGGGCCAACAGGATCACCGACTGGGAAATGAAGTCGAGAGTCGTCTCCAAGTCGCATAGAGGTTTCATGCCAGTGAATGGGTGCCAAGAGCATCTCTTTCTTGCTCTAATTGCACAGGAGCAAGAAGTCACTTTCCATGGCCTAGTACGACTTGAAGGACGCCTTTGGGTCAATTCGCCACAAGCTCATACACACTGTTCTGCAAGCTCAACGCCTTCCACAGCACGCCCAGGAGACCACCAGAGATCTCTACCAAGGAGCGAGCTTCTGTATCTCGAAGAAGGAAGGGTGCTCAGGCAGAATACTGAATAGGAGGGCACCGAGAAACGGCTTTCCTCTTAGCCCCAACCTGTCAATCTAGCCATTGAGCCACTCCTGCGAAGGCTGGCAGCATCCAATGAAAACCTTGAACTGCATACAACACAAGGAAACCTTCAGTGAAGGTATCTCATATGGCGTATGCAGATGACTTGAATACTGTTGTCAATAGCTGTGCTGCCATCAACGCCCTTCATCAGGGGGCGAAGGGCTTCCTTCAGTGGAGAGGTTTAGGGGTTAATCCGTCCAAGTGCGCTAAAAAGGGATCGAAGGTGTGCAAGACCAGGCAGCAACCAGATCCAGCAAAACGCAAGCTGTATAATGAGGCCTTGCCGGTGGTGAAGCTCGAGGAGGCATACAAGTACCTTGGAATCAAAGACGCACTAGAGATCTCAGTGCATCAAGGACAAATCCTTCGAGTCATGAGCAAGGCTAAGAAGGACACTATCAAGATGTTCAGGTCTGCATTATTCCCTTGGTAGAAGTTGAGTGTGGTGCTCACTTTCGTGATGTATCGGTTTGACTACCATCTCACACACTGCTACCCTTACAAATAACACCTGGTCTCCTTCGGTTGTCGTATCCGTGCCGCTCTGAAGGGAACCCTCACGGTTTCGAGGGGTACGGCATCAGAGGTGTTTCACCAGTCCACCTCAAATGGAGGGCTGAGATGTACCTCATCGCAGACAATCGCAACAGCCACGCAGATAGGATATGCCATCCAGATACTCAACAGGAAGGACAGCATGGTTCAACCCGTTGCACAAGGGCATTTGCTGGCGGTCATCACGCGGGTGTTCATGTACACACCCGATAGAGAAACTAGCGACCGCGAAACAATCCTTGCTTACGTCAACCGCCGATATCTTGGATGTCTCAAGAAGCGAAACAAGAAGGTGCATATTAGCATACATTTGGAGCTCCCAAGAAGCATAACGACATGCAAAACGCGAATCGAGACTGGGAGTAATGGTAACTATCTGGCAGGTGGCTCCGATATAGACAATCAGGATATCGTTAAAAGCATCAACAAGTACATGGCAGGGTGGCAGCGCGATATGCGGAAGAAGAAGATAGACCAAGGAAAGTCGGCAGCCTACAAGACTGCAGCTAGCAACAATTTCCTGAGGGATCCGACTCGTCTGAGGCAGTAGCTTGAGAATACGCTCTGCGCAACTTCCTACGCGAGTATTCCTAAGAAGGATCAAAGTTTCAAAGATATCATGCTGCAGGAACTGCACAGTTGACCATGAAACCCTTGCACATGCGCTGTGTCACTGCGCATACGGCCTTGACAGCAACAAACAAAACTAAGACATGACAGGGTTCTGGAGAGAATCACAGCAGCAATCGAGAACAGTGCGGTGAGTAAGGGTACAACTCGACAGGCCGGCAGCGATCCGACATACACGGATACCGTATTGAGGCCTGGCATCATTTTCAAGGACGATAAGTGCACGTTTATAGCAGTAGCTGATGCTGCTATTGCCTGCGAGGATTACAAGGAAAATTTATTTGAAGCGGCTCGCCTAAACAAATGAGCGAAATATAAGGGCATCAAGGAATATTATGAACACCTTGGATATCGTGTGATAATAGTGGCATTAGCCTATGGGTTCATCGGTTGTATTGCACAAGAGAGCAGACGAGTGCCTGGGATCAACGAACGCAGAGTGTGGGACATCCAACGCTAATTTACCACCGATTGGATCAGACACAACTACCAAATATGCGGCTTTCACATAACAGAGAACGCCACGAAGAGACATAGCACAGAGGAAGGGGTCATTCTCGTGCACACACATCTTAAGCTGCATGATACACTGGTAGACAAATAAAACACAGGCAGTAGCACACTCTGTAGCAACAAGGAAACTTCCGAACTCGTGAAGATGGTTGGCTCTATCTCAAGGCGTACCGTAGGGCTTGGTGTTCCCTCGCACCCCTTTTAAACTGATTTTTCGAGGTAGA
Source organism: Eimeria sp. OTU-X (assembly GCA_904066255.1). Taxonomy (NCBI): domain Eukaryota; phylum Apicomplexa; class Conoidasida; order Eucoccidiorida; family Eimeriidae; genus Eimeria; species Eimeria sp. OTU-X. The sequence continues at coordinate 49,592 of CAJFCX010000022.1, read as the reverse complement.
AGCTCACAGCCCGGAAACCCAGTTTTCAAATTTTCAGAGAAAAAAAGTGTGATTTTCCATTGAATATGGGGCCATGCATTGATATTTTGGTTGTTGCTAAGGTTGTACAGAACTGTTCAGGCCCAAGCGTACCTGGGCTGTAGTGCGCAGCCGACCTAAGCTGGTTTTACAGCTGCCCCAGCCCTAGTAAGATCCGGTGACGGACACCCCCTAGCGATGTGTCCTACACCTCCACATTTTCTACACACCTCGCCTGGTTGGCATGAGGCCTCTTAACGGGACGGGCACTGCGAAGCCCTATGTCCCTTGCCTGTGCAGTTATAACCCATGTCCCCGACCGATCCTATGGACGACCTTTTCTTCTTGAGCGTGGTTCCGAGTATGAACCGTCCCTTGTGCGACGGAAAACCTCCTGACTAAAGGGACCTTGCGAGGCAACGCGCGGGGACTCACCCCGCCCCTGCTGAAGGGTTTGCCGCAAGTAGTGCCTAACTTGCCGCAAGTGGTTCAACGTCTCATCCCAAGATCCCACAGTCTTACGCAACTCTGCCGCGACTGCCTCCCACATTGTGAACTTGGCATGACCCGCATTTGCCATCCTCATCACAATGCCATCTGGCAGGTTAGCTAAAACAATCGTCTCCAGCTGGTCCTGCGGTTAAGGCTCTCCCCTACTTAGTACAGGTGCGAACTCAGCAATATACTGTGCTGCACTGTTCTTCCATCGGATTTGAGCTATTCCCGAGATTATTTCGCCGCGGGAGGCCCCACAGAATCTATCCAGCATAGAGCGTTTGAGAATTTCCTAGTCGCCGATAGATTCCCGGGAATCAAATAGGTAGAACCACCAATCTAGGGCGTCTCAACATATGCCTCGCATCATCAGGCGGAATATTGGCGCTAATGGTCCTGAAGAATTCCGTCTGAGGGGTTGACACCCTGAGGTGATCGTCTAATGAAGTCCGCATTGGGTTTCTCGCGCCGGCGTTGAGCCCCATCATCCTACCCACACGGTGTGCCCGCATATATTGGCACAACACTGATCTGCCTTCCGTTGCCTGCTCGTTTAATTGTGCTGCGGTTGCTGGTTATTGTGCATACCGCTAGAGTGAAGAGGTCACTGGGTTGGAACGGAACGACCCCCATGTAGTGCGCAGCCGACCTACGCTGAGCCTACTTATCGTCATAGCGTATGGTATGGTACCAAGCTGCGCCCGCTAACTACCCCAATTTCCACGAAGTCAATACTTAATGTTCCAAAACATATGAGAGTCTGTATTAGAAAAAAGGGAAGTTCCCAGAACAATAGAACGGTCCTTAGTTGACCCCGGTCATGGCTGGGTGCCAGCGCCGAACCAATCCGATGACAGCGGGGAGATATCAACGGAGGCGAGACATTCAGGTGCCTGACCTATAACTGCTGTCCACAAAAGTCGTATTCATAGATATAATAGTAATTCTATTTTGCTCAGATCTCTAAAGAGGCTTACGTGGTACCCAAATAGTGACTAGGTATTGCCCTACGCTGCCGTAGTGGTAGCTGGCGGGGTAATCCTACTACCCTAAGGCTCCATCTACGGTACTCGATGCTTAGAACCAATTACAGCATTAATTCCATCTCTTAATTCCTAATGTCCTAATCATTCTCTTTACGGTTAGTGAGCTAGAGTAGATCATACTACAGCCCCATTGTAGTGCCTGTGCACTACATGGGCCGTCGCTGCTGGGCCTGGTAGTCTGCTGGAGGGCATGCGGGGGCCTCAATGAACAACTTTCCTACATTTCAGCGCTGCATTGGCTGCTTTTGCCACGAAAACGCCGCGTATATTGGAACAAGTGTTACGTTCCCTCCTGCCAGCACGACAAGTGCCGAGGAATCCCAGGGAGCACCACGATGGCATAGGGGTGACAATTGTCACTGCAGACGATATATGGAGGCAGAGACATTTGGGAAAGTGACGGATTTCCCCTGAGGCCGTCAATAATTTGCTCATGGCTGCCATAAACAGGGACTTGCTTCCATTGGGGCCTTCCGCACGCAAACGTGGCCTTGCAGTTCGTGCTGTCCCCTTATTACCTTGGGAGCGGAGCTTACAACTACGCCAGTGAGCGTAACTGTGTTGTGGGTATTTGTATCAGCAGTTCGAAGCAAGTGTGGAGCACTGCGGGTTCCCGAGTAGAAACAATGGACGGCCACGGAGAGCTGGTGACCTTAGAAGAGGGGTGGACCAAATTGCGTCTCCAGGGGATTGAGAAGGTTCAGCGGTTCTTGGAGCAGCGGCCCGAGCGGGGACATACGACGAAGCGCGTCTGCGTGGTTTCCAACGAGGATTATGCCGCAATTTACACGTAGGGTGGCAAACGCCCTTTCTTGGGGGCACTAACACGCCGCAGTGTACACTTAAGGGCCAATTAGTGCTCTCATGCTCCGATAGACTTGCACTTCCGAACACGCATTACCAAGTGATCTCGTATGCCGTACACTACTTACCACGGACCTCACATGGTACTCCGCCTTCGCCTGGCTGTGCGATCTGGCGGAGCGATTGATACAGGATGGTCTACACGATGTGCACACAGCGTTCTCCATACAATTTCTCGCAAGACCTGTATCAGCTCTATGGAGACTCAATTGTTCGTTACGTCCACTCTACTGTAAGACATCAGCCTCCAAACATGCCTCACGGATGACATACTTCGTGGCTTGCGCCTTCATTGTTTATTTTCCCAGCAATCGCAGCTTATCCTGGCCCTTCGCTGCGCTGAGTGCTCAGTGGTTTGGCGTACACAATGAAAGGACATTACGAATTACGGAAGCATGCATGCTGCTGTTCTCGTTTCCCCTATGTTCAGGTCCTTCCATCGCTGGAAAATCGTAGGGGCTCCGATCTGTTGGAAGAGTTGCTCTGCCGATGGGAGAACCATCGCACCCTAGTGAAGTGGCTACAGAAATTCTTTGCTTACTTGGACCGCTACTATGTCAAGATGTACATGGAGGCTCCCCTTGTGAAGCGAGGAATTGCGATTTTCAAGGACCATGTAGGCTGAGGCTGGGCCAACCTCATAGATGCTGTCCTGCTTAGTCCTAAAATGTCCAGTGTATTTTCTTTTTTTTGTCATCTTTCCACTTCACGGCTGGTTGGAAGCACGCTGGGCCTTTGCAGGTCTTCGAACGAGTTAAGCAACCTGTATCTGCTGCTATCGACGAGGCGATCCGGCGTCAGCGGGAAGGTACAGTCGTTGCAACGGATGAATCCGCCCTTTCCAGTAGCGCAAGTCATGATGCCAGCAGAACATATTTTGGATTTCCTCCCCCAGCTTTTCGATCGATAAAAAAGGAAGCACAATGTGTTAGTTCTATGCATTGGCTGCAGGAGAGTCCCTTGATGAAGAGAGTGTAGCCCAGCTAGTATGCATGTACATTGGACTTGACCCTGAAGATGAGGGCTTAGGTCTCTACCAGCGTGAGTTGGAGGATTTGCTCCTAGCATCCACCAAGCAGTTTTACGATCGCAAGGCCAGAGAGTGGATTGCTAGCAGCACCTTTGCCGAGTACCTGCAACTTACAGAGGTAAGCAGTTTGGATGCGCGTTTGCAAACTAGTCCGGCCGCTAAACACCGGTTCATTTGTCTTGACATGCGCCTATCGTGACTTGCGTAGTATTCGATCCATACTCGCGAATGAATTTTATTGTCGGCCCTTACGAATGCATTCATATCTCCTTTTTTGATTTGCAGGCGGCGCTTGAAGCTGAAGCGCGCAGATGCGAGAGATATCTGCATAGCAGCAGTAGCAGCAAGCTGCTTGGAGTCGTTGTCAAGAGCACCTTGCAGCAACACCAACAGGAGCTCCTGGAGAAGGACACTGCTATACCTTTTTTGCTTGCTGGGGAGGGGCGAGCTGAGCTACGGCTGGCGCATAGGCTGTTTGCCCTCGTGGATGGAGCGGTTGAGGATTTGGCGAAGCAGTTTAAGATGTACATCTCAGCATGTGGAGAAAAGGTGGGAAGCAAGATCTCGTCGTTTAACAGGCATGCTGGAGAGCCGAGCAAGGTGTCCCCGTTTCAAGCATTTTAGGTGCTGCTGTGTTTGCTCAGCGTCATCGCAAATTGCTTCAGTCTGCTGCCTTCTGTTTTTCTTAGCTGGTGCAGCAAAGGATTGCCGCAATGCGAGAGGCACAGCAGATGAGGGCTCAAGGTTCGAATAGCAGCAACAGCAACACCGCGATGTCACAGCAGCAACAAAGGCAACAGGACATCATATGCGAGCACAGATTTGTGGAGAGCGTGCTAGATTTACATGACAGGTTCAAGAGTATCACGCTGGACTGCTTCCGCGCTCAGCCGCGGGTTTCCCAAGATGCTTTTGGGCCTTCAACACGACCTACACCTCAGGCCGATTCCTTGTTTCAGAAGGCATTGAAAGAAGGTCCGTACGGTATTACCACCAGTCAGTCATGCCAGAAAGGGATAGCTGGCTTTTCTGCTCAACGCAAGATGCCACACCATCGTGCGCACTTCTTGCCATATATGCATTCTCCTGGAGGTTCCATTGCGTTTTCCCTCACTGCTTCAGCATTCGAGAGCTTTGTCAACGCGCAGTCCCTGCAACCGCCTTTTGCCCAGTTGCTGGCTTCATTCTGCGATCGTATCTTGAGAAAGGCAGGAGGTACGGCATCTTGTATATTGCGTATGTATATTGCGTATGTGACATGTCACTGGCGAGCAATCTCGCCGCCTAAGAGTAATTCAGGGTACACACTACTATTCGCGACTGCTTCTGTCCTTGTGGTCTGCTCGTCTGAAGCCGTTGAGTTTGGGAAGCATCGTATATATCGGTCTCTGGGTTGTTCATTCCATTGCTGTTCCGCATCTTCCATGGATTGTGCACTTCTTTGTTTCAAGACTTTGTTGTCCTTTTCCCAGGCGAGCGAATGGGTGACGAGGAAATTGAAGAATGTCTTATGAAGGTAGTGGAAATATTCAACTACGTGACCGATAAAGACCTCTTCGCTGAGCAGTACAGGTGGGCATTGTGTGGCAGCTTTTATGAAGTGTCGGGTGCAGTACGAACATTTTTTGCACTGAGGCAAGAGTCTCATATGTTACATATGGGAGGTACTCGACTTAGAGCCCACGTTGCGCGTGTTTCATCTTTTCGCAGAACGCAGTTGGGCCGCCGGCTGTTGCACGAGACATCAGCATCACTTGAATTGGAGCGGCTACTGATAGCAAAACTACGCCTCAAGTGCGGGGCGCACTTTACAGCAAAAGTGGAGGGGATGGTGAACGACTTGCAAGTTGCTGCCGGTCTTATGCGTGCCTTCCAGCAGCAGCAGCAAGAAGACCAACTGAAGAAACAAGCAGGCTATCGCGATCAAAGCCTGGATGAGTCTGCAGCCCACCTTAAGGATGCATCTGTTCCATCGACCTCTGTGGAAACGGTAATGATTGGCGATGTAGAGTTCTGCGTGCAAGCGCTAAGCACTGCACATTGGCCAACATATCCAGGCAAGCGAATACAGGGCCCTATAGTTTGCGCAGATACGGCACACCTCAAGCACAGTGAATATTGTACCCTTTGAAAGTGAGCACGACTTTCCCTGTGGCTTGTGCCTATTGTTTGCAGCGCCTGAGTTGCGGCTTCCTCCAGAATTGGCTCAGTGTGTGGGGGCCTTTGAGCAATTTTACGCGTCGCAAACCCAGCACCGGAAGCTAACATGGGTTAATTCTTTAGGTGGGTCAATTGTGCATGAACGGAATGACCATGACCCATATGCCAAATCATTTTGCCCCTAATTATGGACCACGCGACGCGCCTGTGCCTGCTCACGAGCGCTCGTAGATCGATGTTTTTGCTTGTAGGGACTGCTCTCGTCGCTGCGCAGCTTCAAAAGCGGCAAGATCTTATCTGTAATACAATGCAAGCGACCCTTCTGCTAAGATTCAACAGGAAGCAAGATAGCGGCAATAATGGTACCAATGGCGGCTGCGCAGATGACCCTGCCTTATCGGTGCAGCAGCTGATGGAAGACTTGCGTCTTGACGAGCTGACAGTGAAGAAACTGCTTGGCTCACTAATGCTTGGCCGTTTCAAAATACTAAAGAAGGTGGGAAGGCCACATTGACCTAGATATTGCAGGCCAAAGCTACTGGTGCACTGCAGCTGCATAGCATGTGGCCTTTTGTCCTGGTTGGCATGCAACAACAGCAGGCAACAGGTTGCTGCCTGGTGTCATTTCAAATCTTGGTGGCAGCCAATGGCACAGCGTCCTCGCGCTCTGCTGGAGGAATGTCATAGCGCTTGCGTGCAGCATTGTCGACGCATTTCCGCAGGTTGAGAACGACATGTTTCAGGTGAATGAGAACTTTTCTTGCCTCCATCGAAAGATCAAGCTGCCGACCCCCGTGCAGGAAGAAACACAATGCCGAGGTGAACACAAATGCCGAGAAATTGGGAGTAGCAGGATTAATTCGCTTGAAGGGCCAGGTGACGGCATGCTGATGTCGCAGCGGCAGGTAGGTTTTGTTTATTATCGAGTCCAGTGATTGCATGGCAGATGATTTGTGCTTCCGTGAGTTTGGCGCAGCTCGTGTTGAGGAGGACAGGTCAATTACCGTTGACGCGGCAATTGTGCGCATTATGAAAACACGCAAGGTAAGTTTCCTTACAAATTAGCACCCATTACCAGTGTTACCAGCGACATTTTTCGGTGCAGTGTGTTTGCACATAGCTGTTTGACGAACCACTTATTAGTTGAATGTTAATTCTGTTTTTCTTTGCTGAACAGAGCTTGTCACACCAGCAGCTAGTAGGAGAGGTCATGGCCCAACTGCATTTCTTCCAGCCGCCCCCGAAGCTTCTGAAGGAGAGAATACAGGACCTGATTGCAAGGGAATTTTTGGAAAGAGACAAGGACAAGCCCACACAATACAACTACGTGGCATGACGTGTTTCTTGCTGGGCTACATCGGCATTGTACTTTCAGAGCTTCTGTTACCATATTGCGGCATTCATTCCTTACGTATGATGAAACTGTCGGACTTGCATGGAAATTAGTGAACTTTGGAGTCACATGACCAAACTCCCCTGATGCCTCTTCAAACAAACGAGCAGCAGATTTGGGACCGAATGTTTCTAGTTAACCAGCGGGCTACGGCGCTATGCGGCGATGTACGATGGTTCGACCATACATGCATAAGGCTTTTAAATGGGCATTAAGCTAACATGCCTTGGGAGTAAAAGCTAAACGTGCCTTGGGAGTAGTGTTGGAGGTGGAACTACAAAGGCCGTCCCTTACTCCGCAAACCCCAGAAAGGTAGAGGAAGTGGGCGGAGTGCTGGTACCTCCTTCCTCCAAATGGCACCGCGTCTCGGTTTGCCAGCTTGTTAAGGGGCACTACACGGCAAACCAAGATGGAGGGCCAAGGCACGCGCATAGTTGCGTTGAACCAGTTTGTCTCTGGTGCGCTTCTCCAAGTGGATTCACCGCTTTTTTCTGTATCTTTCAGCAGCTTGTTTCTCATCTTCGAATTTGGTTTCGATGAGCTTCAGCTCTTGGAGTTGCAGCTGAAGCTCCTCCTCTCTGTCTTGCAACGCCTGTTCGAGGAACTTGATATAGCCTGTGAGCCGTTGCTGCCCATTGACGACCCGAGAAGTGTATACTGACAATTCATGCTGCAGATGGCCCTCCTGCTGAGCCACTTCACGAGAAAGCGTTGATAGCTCTTTATACGCGTCATTTTCTAGCTGTTGTAGCAGAGATACTACGTCACCGCTGCCAAGCCGAAACTGCATTGCCAGCAGCCGAAATCGGTCCACGAAGGAGGCCACTTCCTGGTTTGCGAAGAAATGGACTTCTACAGGCAAAGCTGCATACTGTTCGTCTGAAAGTGCGCTTGTTACCGCATCTGGCGGCTGTTCTACCACTTTTAGGGGTCTCTCCCTTCGTTTGCGTTCACTCTGCTCGGCCACCCGTAAGAGTTCAAATTCCGCCTGCTGGTCGCTGGCAGTTTTCTTCCCGAAAGCTGTTGCATCAGCGTCCTCCTGCTGCAGGTGTTCCACCTCCAGTGCCTTTTGTTGAGCCTCAAGTTCTTCATCGGAAGGTTGAAATCTGCAAGAGAGCTCTTGGAAAAAAAGCTGCAGGGATTTCAGTAGGGAAGACTGTTCAACCTTTCCAATTTTCTCCATTGCCTTGATTTCAGCTGAGCGGAAAGCCAACGACCGAAGCAGAACGCACAAAAAAAAGCTGAAGCATATGGTCCCTATAAAAAAGAGATAGGGATAGACAAAAATCCCGGCCATAGCAGCGTCCGCGTGAAAAAGTTGCGAGAGCGGGAAGAAGCCTGTCGTCAGCATAATCGTGGAAACGAAGGAATTCTTGAGGGTTGAGTAGCTCTCCAGTTGGCGCCCGAAGGACAAAAAGCATAAGTAGGAGAAGCCAATGAACACCAGTGTCGTCCCCATGAGAACCTGGATCATCTCCTCCGCCGCAGAAGCCAGGGCGAAGAACATGAGGGTTACGCGTCTGCGTTTGCGCCCAATACGTAGCAACCGAAGGAAGGCAACGGCCAAAATAGCGGCAGCTAGTTGAGCATAGGAGCGCAGTGAGCCAGCTGTTGAACTGACGGCGTCGAAAAACACCCCAGCCGCTGCAGTTCCTTCTGCTTCTTGTGTGCCACCGGCTGCAGCAGCTGCCGACGCTGTAGCGAGGTCCTCTGCTAAATTGAATACTTCAAAGTGTGTTGCGGCAAGCGTGTGGTGTGCCCACACCGCGATTGAGCCTGCTAGCACTCCGAATCCAACTAAGTCGAATAAATTGAATAGGTCATCGACGAAGAAAACCCCCAAGCACAAGCCAAGACTGTAGTCTTCACGCTCCTGCTTCAAGCTCTTCCTTAACCGGTGGAGCTCCACAAAGAATGAACAGCCGAAAAACAGAAAGAGCGTAACTGTAGCTACTTGTAAAGCAACGATAGTAACTGTTGTTATGTCCCAGTTGGAGTACGGTTGCAGCTGAGGAATCACATACATGTCAAGTAGAAAAATCATTTCACGTCAAGTCTTTCTGCACGTGTGTTTGACGGCCGTCGTGGGTGCACAGGAACTCACATTGAAAGCTTCCACGTAGAAATTCGGCGAAATGCTACCTCCTCGATTCCTGGAGAATTTTATGTACGCTTCCGACAGAATGCTCGAGTGGTTCCGATTCAGTAGCACAACGTGAAGCGTCAGCTCTGCGACAACGTCTCTCAACACGTTCGCCTGCACAAGTTTTTTCAGGAATTCCTTGAATGTAGAAGCTTCGAAGAGGGGTTGGTATTCGCATTGAAGCGATTCACAAGAAAAACCTAGCTCAACGGGAAAGGATGTCTCCTGGCGGAGATTTAAAATTACACGGACAGAGCGTGTAGTCACGCTGGTGTTCCAGTTGTAGACAACGAGCTGTTCATACGTCTGCCCTGCAGATGAACCAACGGAAACTGGTGAAAATAGATAGCCACTCAGCGCCCAAGGCATGTGCCAGCGCAAATGGGAACAAGCCAAATCTAACTGAGCAATTGGACCTGTGGGAGTAAACACCGACCGCCTCAAGTAATGAGCGATTACCGTACCATTTGGCATCGTCAGCTGTGGGAATGCCTGACCGAACAACGCTGTATTAGAGGGGGGAGCTAAGAAGGCCATTAGTCCTTCATCAGCAGCTAGCCAACTATAGAGGTCTCGCGCTGTGCTTATTCCGAACAAGGGCTGAGTGGGGAAGGTGACTGAAGCATTCACATCGGGAACACCTGCAACGCGGAACGAGCACACAGCAGCTCAAAAAGGCAGGCCATAAGCTTGCTGCAACTCAAACCTCATCTAGGCTCTGCGAAGGTGAGAATTTCACAGGCTGTGAAATTCTCACCCCTGCAGATCCTAATGCCCTGGAAGGTTTCAAGTGCAACTGAAGAGCGTCAACAGGCTGCTGTGATGCAGTGAAAAACTCTGTGTATACCGCACCTAGGGAGGGATCCGCACAAGTAAATGTGATAGGAGCTAGTGGGAATGCCGTACTAGCGACAGCCAGGCCCGCCATTTCCCGCATTTCTGCTACATCATCCACCGAGAGCTGCGAAAATGGGCAGTCATTCGGGAGACACCAATGACACTCAGCGGACACGTACAAACTTCCTCAGAGCTGTAATGCACGTGTTCGCTGGTTTTTTCACGAGCGGAAGTGTCCCTGGTATCGCTAGTACGGAATTCCCAGTAACTCCAATCACATTTATTTGCGCGCATCCGTCCCTACGTACGGTATACATAAAAGAGTTCTACACTGCGTGTGAGGGTAGTGTGAGGGAAGCTCCATGCATGACTGTAGAGCTGCCTTCACCGCCAAAAAAGATACGCAGTTTTCCACTCACTTGAAGGGTAATAGTCCCGATTAGGACTGCAACAAAGGCTAGTACAAATAGTTTTTTCCAGGCGTCTTGATGGTCTTTCTGCATTTGGTGCCTCACCATAAGGTACACCTGAAGGTGGTTGTGCACAGAATACTTGAGCGTGCAGGCTGTGTAGCTTTCGACCTGTGCGTAAAGTATATTTATCTCTTGTGTAGCGATATGACTGTGCGGCTAACTGACATTCTACACAGTATTCCAGACTATATGCCTGTTTGACATTCTATACAGTATTCCAGACTATATGCCTATCACCAAGCCAATGAATACCTTGGCGACAGAGGGTGCTGGAGCTTTAGGGATTGTACTCGCCGCCAGGTTGGGCGTGAAATAGCTTTCTTCCTTGCTCGAGAAGTCTGTCGCGTCGAATTCTCTAAAAAGGCCGTATGTTCTCGTGTATTCCGCTGCGCCAGATGGACCATTGCCAAATGGAGACCATGAATGGCAGTCTTGGTGATGAACGCTTCAACCCAGTAGTGTAAATGCTCAAATCTGGGAACGCTGGAGCGCAACGGATCTCCACGGCCCAATGCTGTCTTCATACCTTACCCATATTCGCTGGGTCCAGATAGAACCCTGTTTCCGCTGTAGGCTGCGCATCATACAGAGTGAGAGGGTCTTTGATGCCAATCGCTTGCCACACCCATGCAGGGTATTGAGGAGGGGCATCGTCGCATTCATCCGAGTGCGAATTCACGCTGTCGCGCCTGTAATAATTGCTCCCACTTTTCTTACGCCTACGGACGCCCTTTTTTGCTTTTTCCGCTTTGAGCTCCTTTGCTTCCCGCAGGTCGTCTTCAAATTCGTCTGCAGCAAGCATCTCCAGCCTTTCCTTCGTCCGGCATCCACACAACGCCTTCCAAAATCCTATCCACAACTTTGCAAGTGCACATCTTAACCATTCGTACCGTGTTCGAAACAGCCCCTGAACAGACGGGACAGTGGGGAGCCGCAAACTTGAACTGGAGATCGTTACCGGCTTCCGGACGGTCAGTGAATGGGGGCATATACGGGAGCGCTCTTATTAGTGTATGTATCGCTTATCTGACTTAGTGAGGATATTGCCACACTGCATAGAAGGCGACAGTGTAGCTTGTCATTATTACAGCGTATTGTTACCTGTTCGTTGATCTTGTACTTGATGAGGCTCTGTTCTATGGACTGCGCACAGAAGTCGTACTTTCTGAGAACCATTGCAGTCAGGAATGTGAATCCGAAAACGGAAAAAAGAAGGAAGAGCGGCACGAAAAATATTCCTGCAAGGGCGGGATCGACAGAGGCCATAGTGTAAACATCGTAGTTCCCAAGAATTCCACCCAGCAAAAAGGCCGCCGATGTTGTCAAGCTGAAAATCGCCAAAGGAAAGCATAACATGCAGAAACGATGAGAACCGAGGAACTGGCACAACATTCTTTTCGCATACCGACCACTCAGTTGCATATGTCGGAACTGGAACTACGGCATTGCCAACAGAAGTTCAGCTACAGGAGGGAAAATTCCATGCACTCGTGGTGAAAACATGCCTTTCGTAGTATCCGGCGAAACTGTCAGCGGAGGCGCCGAATGATATGTTTCCAAATGAGACGAAGATGAGGACTATTGCCAGCATTCCTAAGCTGCAGGCGAGGATGTAAAACTTAACTTTGCGAAATGCCATTTGTAGGGCCTTCGTTTCTAGCCCTGCAATGGCAGGAAGTAGCCTAGTTATCAAAATGCACCCTGTCAGTGCTGTAACAGAACCAAATACAATGGAGGCCTGCTGCACTGCAGCATTGGCAGAAAACAAATTACCGTAGTCACTGATCAGCTGGAAAAACCCTGTCTCGTTGGTTGCAGTGGGTGCTTCCGAAATGATGAAATACCCATTATCCCCCAATGTCATCTCAATTTTTGGGGCAATAAGCGCAATAATTTGTGAGGCGGCAAATGAAGCGAGGAGACAAATTAACACCAAAATATGAAATAAGAGGAACATCGTCCAACCACCTCTAAGCCATGCCTTGAAACCCAACTTTTTCATTTCCGCGTACTCGCAGAATAAGTATAGAAGCAGGAATGCCAGCACCAAACCAAGCGAAATATACCGCACCAGAACATCGGACTGCTCCGAGAATGGTATCAGAGACGAGATCCACACCATGGGTTTCTGAAGAGTGCCTGAACACGCAATTTGAACAAGCCAAAATATGCTGGAGTGCACGCAATCGCATGCCTACATATTGTTCTTCTCTGACTGCGTGTGGACCGTACCTGAACTGGTGAAAGCAAATAGGATAGCGCAGTGCGAGAACGTCTCTGTGACCGGGTTAATGGCGAAGAAGTCTACTACAGTGGAGATGGTCCGACGATCGGCAATTACTGGTAAGGGGACAAACCAAGGAGGGTAGCGAGATGCGGCCTGGTTCTGCTGTAGTGCATTTTGAGCTGCTTGTATTGAATCTGCGATAAAACACAGCACACTGCTTCACCCCAGCTAACTCACGCATATCGCAAACTACGTGGAAAATAAAAACGCTTCCATGCGCAGATGCACCTTCGCAAATGACTTGGTAGTGTCCTCCCCTCTGATAAAAGGCCTCCTGTTCCCCAGGGCCAGCGAAAGGGTACGAGTAGGTGAACCTGGACTCTGGTGGGTTGATGAGGGGGTTGTCAGACCGCAGCTTCGCTGCTGCAATCCTTGAAGCGGCACCAGTCGTGGACATGGGCCAAATTCCTTCGTAGCCCAGATCAAACCCATCCACGTCCTCGAGCTCAACCTAGGCAGATGATGGTGCACACAAATGGAGGTCCCCAGCAGCCATATCTGAGCTGCAGCAGGAAAATCACCGTCGGGAGCACGCTCATGGCTTTGCGCTACTCAGTTGCTTAGAAAAACATCTTGGGCGTAAAAAAAAAATGGCAGTTACACCGAAGCCGCTTGTTTTCAGCAACGGGCTCCTCGCTCTTCCATTAAAGACCCACATACCTGACGAAAAGTTAGTCTGAAGCAATTGCCAACCACTCTTGAGGAGCCAAAACTACTTGTTTCTGACGAGGGCCCGTAAATAAGGGGAATAAAGCCATAAATGAGCCAAGAAGCCACGCCGCCTTTATCCTTCAGCATTAGAATATCGGCTGGGTGGCCGGAGTCTGGTGTCGCCCCTATTGTTGTCGGCGCTTGACCTACTTGTTCAGCTTTAGCCGCCGTATAAGTCATAGAGTTGAAATTAGAGAGCGTCGGTGCCAACGCTGATTTTATGGGGGATTCAATACCGTCTGCTGCTTCGAATATTTTCGTGATCTCCAGAGCATACGATAGGAAAAGTAGCAGTACTCCGACGTAAAACAGAGAAATGATAAGCTGACCCACAGGTTGCCTTTGCTTTAGGAGTTGCTGTACTTCTTCGACGTTTTTGGCTGATTCTTCAAATCGAATTGGGAAGAGCCTTCTTCTAAACATTTCCCTCCTCATAAGAGGTATTTGCCCTCTAAGTACATCTCCAAGACTGGAAGCACTTGGATCTTCTAGTAGTAATCGTTTTTCTAGACACCTGCGCTTCCCGCTGTCTCCCGCCTTAGCGAGTGGTGCCATGTTCTCTGGTGCCGGTGTGGGCCCATGACATTGTTTGACTTCCACTGGAAAAGCAGGTGCTGGGGGGTCTGCCTCCCTTGATTCTAGGGGTTCATTTGCTAGGAGGGAAACCACATCTTGCTGCTCCCCGTGGAAGCCAGCCCACCTTCGCTGTGCCATTGAGTAACGTCCCCACGGGCTACGCTAACAGACTCCAGCGAGTGCGGAAGCGCGCAAAAAGAAGCACGCGTTGCATGCTGAGGAGCTGAAAATTGAGTTACTGCTGGGTTATTTCATTGTTCCTTCACCTCATTACCAACAGGTGCTGCCAGAGACTGCTGGACAGTTCGGCAGTCTCCCCTGAGTGTCTGGTTGCTTGCCCCGTGCAGTGGCTCATCAAGAAGGGGAGAATTCTCGAGTGTGGAAACGCATGGGATAAAGCCACGATTAATATTCAAGGGTTTTGTCTTGATGTAGCAACGAACTAGGAAGAGATAAGGGTGGCGCTTTTCCGCCGGCTGCCGACGGGGAATCTGCAGCATCCCGCGTTGTTTCCAAGTGGCGGCTGCGCTTGCCTACTGTACTATTCATTCGAACGGCTCAGTAAACAACAGTTGCCCTGAATAATCATTTCTGATGCCATTGTGGGATTTCCTTTTGACTTTTGTCTAGGAAAAACTGTCTTTGTCCACCGGGCTCCCGCTGTCCGTTGCCGGTTGCGTTCCGAGCGGCCCGCGGTGTTCCTGTCTTCGGGCTGAGTCCACGAGTTGCTGTTGAACAGTACTTGAACTCCCGACACTAATTTATATTAAAAAACATCTTCGCTTGTATGCTTAATAAACAATTTCCATAACTACTGCCAAAATTTGTTCATGTGCCGTAGAGATGAAGGGCTGGGAAATTCGGAGAAGCACTGAGCATTTTAATGCAAAATTGAAGCCCAAGACGACAAACTCTTATAGTAGAACCGGCATTTATAATTGGAAGAAGTGCGTCAATCTGCACTTGGCTTTAATGCAATTGTCCTAGCCAGAACAATGATAGTCCCCGTGGTCTCTGCAATGTGTAGAATCCTCCTCAAATTAGACCGCTGGGCTGCTAGGCTTTCGCTGACGGCTGTAACAACAAATGCAGGGCCCAGAAAAGCAAGCGAGCAACTTCAGAAGAAAGTTGACTGGTTACCACAGATGAAAAGTAGCCGTGCCTACCTTCACTAGTTGCCCATGGGCTCAAGGGCAAATGGCCCCTGAGAGCACCTGACTGGGCAGCCGACTTTCTCCACACTGAGGTTGCGTGCAGTTGCATTCAGCAGATTGACACTACCGGGTGAGCCTCAGCAAACGGAAATGTATAGAAGTAGCATCGTAGTGTCTATTCCCCTGCCCTCTTTGCAGTATCCCTTCCGCCTGCTGGTTATATACTTCACATTCGTTTATGTCTTCGACCCCCTCCACCTTCAACACAAGAAAATGAAAACAGCACCCCCGTGCAGAGTGATCTGCATTCTTGTCACACGAGCCCCAAATCCAGAAAATTGCAGCAAATTTGTCAAGGCATATGCGCATCACCAAGAAGTCGATACCTCTCTACAGATTTGACAGATTTTCGCTATTAGCGGCAGTCCCACTCAACGCCTTCGCTTGCTTTCGACTGGGACTGGGCCCTCTGCTCACTTTGCCATCTGTCAAAAAATAAAGCTGAGCTTTGCACCTTAGGGGGTGGCACTACAGCATCAAATGCGCAAATTTGCAAATCCCGTTGAGCCATTAGACAAAAGGTATCAATGCCACACCGTCAACTTCGCTGCCGCAATGTGGTTTCGGGGTAAGGGACCCATATATTGGCAGAGAGTCTGTTTGAGCCCATCCAGGAAGCAGGGAGGAGCAAGTCCTCCACTTGTACCACTTTTTGCCGGCAGGCTATGGCCCTCCTTGCATGAGTTGCAGCAAGGAATGAGCTCAGCAGACGCCGCCTCCTCATCAGCCACATGCCCAGTCACATGCTCACCTGCCGCGAATTTAATGGATTATATCTGTTCTTCGGTGAACGTTTGCCTCAACTTGTTAGCTATCGTTGCTCACGAAAGTCATCGACTAACATGACTTTTTGCATAACATCGGCGGCCTCTGCTCCCTAAACTCACTGGGTAAAGGTCTTCGTGTCGCCCTGCATGAAACTACCGATATCATCCTAACACATCTACCAACTACATTCTAGTTCTTGAAGGCCCAGTGTGGCTTTCGGAGTACTCCGTTGGCCCTAAGTGGCCTACTTTGACCCATGGTGATCCATTGGCGACGAGGGTTGGCCGATCCCGGTTGTCCGCGCTGATGTGCAATGCACGTGATTTTCACGTTGAGCTTTCCCATAATTTTACTCCATAGATTGCCATTTTAGCTTATAAGCAGTAGCAGCGGCAACTGCTGCTGCTTCTGCTGGCGTCGTTCAGGCCTCGGTACACCTGCGCGTGCCGGCCGGGGTTCGCTGAACTCCGTCCTGTTACAATGAAGTTTTCCCCTTGCCATATTTTACTCTGGTTTCGTATCAGGTAAGTTCCACCTGTTGTGTCTTGGTGTTTGTACACCCCCAATGAGGAGCCATGTGAGCAGACAGCCCTTACTTTCGATGCTCGGAGGGGGACTCGCAGCTAGCCAGAGTCTTGCTGGTGATGCTGCTACTGCTCCTGCTGCTGCAGAGCATGGGCTTCTGTCTTAAGCTAATTATTAGTTTTGGTTTTTTGCTCATTTGGTTTGTTTGTTTGTCCTCCCCTTACGCACTCTTCATCGCTCAATCACTCTAGTCACACGAATTGAGTGACCCCCGACACCGTTCCCATTACAGTCCTTGCAGTTCAAGGCAATTCATCGGATTCACATTTCTTTTTTACTCATTATATTCTTTGGTTTCCTAAGGGACTAGGTGCACAAGGTGTACATATGCCACTAACATATTCCGGGGCCAATGTTCATCGTTTAACTCTAAGGCTTACAGCTTTTCTCTCGACATCTGTTGGGCACGACCCTCTAACGACACCCCTGAAGGAGTAGGCCGAAAGCTCCACTAAAGCCTACTAAAATATGGGGCGTAGGCCATAGTGCTGGCGGTTGCGAAGGCACCCGTTGGTCGTGTGTGTGGGCAGTCGCGCTTTGACTATTTCTCTGCTTTCTCATCGCAAACCCCCGTTTATCTGCCCACGCCCTAGTGTCTGAAGTGTGCACACACAACAGTATGCTGCCAAAAGCTCTGCAACACCTCTATCGTCTCTGACCTCATGTCGGAGGGATCCCTTCTTCCTGTGGAGGCTCGAGGAGAGGAGAGTCCAGGTGGAGGGCCTTCACCCCTGCTCAAACGCTTTGTCCCCTCTTTTGGAAATCACTGGCATCTACGCTGGAGTTGGGGACCCCAAGTGAAACAGCAGCAGAAACAGCAGTTCCTTCGGGGGGGTCTGCTAATAACGGCCCGCAGCTGCAAGGCTGCACTGCCTAATAGAAGAACCCTGGCTCCCACTAATACAAGCACCGTCAATAACAGTGGCAGTGGCATAGAGCTAGGGCTCTCCGGGTCCCGGCTTCCAAGCAGAGCCTCATTGACTGCCAGCAGCGGCAGCAACAACAACAGCTGCCACACCAGTGAACAGCGCCGCCTACGATCGTTTCCCCTTCCCAGGGGAGGCCGACACTTCCTGCCCTCGGGAGATAGTCTCTACTTGATAAGCACTACCAGTAGGAAAACCAACAGCAGCAGCCACAACAGCAGCTGTCAGCAGCACTCAGTTGCTGCAGCAACTTGCTCCACGCCTTCTTCAGAACCCTCGTCACCTTGCCTGCAGGCCGAAGGGGACCAGCAGCACAAGGAAGTAAAGCAACAGCAGGAGCGAACACAACATCATGGACGGCCTGATGAGCACCCAGGCAGCTTCCTCACTTTTCCTGCTGCCGTTGGTGCACCCTTGCAGCCAACCCAGACACCTGCAGGAGGGCCGTACGGTCTACCTATTTCAGCTGCCGAGTACTTAATTGGTGTCCGCAGCAGGGGCAACAGCGAGAGCAACCCGCCGGACCTGCCGCCGGAGGCACTCACAGCAGCTGCAAGAGCGATGAGATGTGCCCCGGAAGAGGTTCGCTTGGCCCGCGCTCGGATTCAGGAGAAGCAACTGAGACAGCAACAACAGCAGGAACGGTTGCAGCAACGTCTAAAGGGTTCTCAGCAGCAGCGCCGATCAGTTAACATCTTGCCTGCAGGTCCCCAGCTACTCCGTAAGGGAGCATGCATGTGGACACTAAACGAATATGGGAGCGTGTATCAGATGCAGAACTCTTACGGTTGAAGAGATGTGACACACTGGGGAAAGAGCACTACTAATAGAGAGCAGCAGGACATTTGAATGGCTGTTTAGTCATCTGTCTCTGCGCACGCATATCGTTGTCACCTCAACTGTGCTGCTGTCAGGTTGTCCTCTCTGGGCTTCGTGCATTCCTGTCTCCATATTCCTTTAATGCAGTTATCCCACAGCCTAATTAGGTCTATATAAGTGATGTCATGCATTGTTTAAAAGTTTTCAGGACACCATGCATGCAGTACTATCTCTCCAGTATCGCTCTCTATGCCTTTGTGAACCTGCTGAACAGAAAAAAGTACTCGGAAGTGCCGACTCGACGAGGGGTCTTACTACACCTTCAAGTCAGCAAAGGCAAGGCTTTAGGGTCTGGGGCCTGGGACTTAAGGTCTGCAGTTCAGGCGTTGGCTCCGGGATCAAGGCTTTTGGTGAAGAGACAGGAACAGCCTTATTGGGCCTTCAGGGAGCCAGCAGCCTGCTGAGCATCACTCTGTGGAGCATATGATTTAGACTTTAGATTTCAGGGTTTAAGCCATATGCATGGCTTATGGATTAGGGTACAGGGTTTAGGATGTTTGGTGTGCGCAGGTTAATGGGGTTACAGTGGAGTTGAAAAACAGAGGAGAGGTTGCCGCGTCGATTCATAGACTCCACTGCGAATACGGAGTTCCGCTTTGCAGAGAATTCGGCTTCCGGTGAATCTAGGGGCGTGAAGAATTTTGGGGTTTAAGGCCAAGGGTTTCGGGTCTGGAAAGTAGAGAAAAATGTCTAGTGCCCACATCTCAGAGGAAAGTGTTTAGTAGGCAATTACTCATTCTGCACAGAGGGTTATGAGGTTTGGCTCTAGGCCCCCTTTTCCGGATGTACAGTCCGCCGGTTGGGGGTTTGGCCCGTAGGTTCTAGGATTGAGGGTTGAGGGTTTAAGACTAAGGCCACGAAGTCCCGACGTGGGCTCTGTGCATTTTCCGTTCTGCGTCCATTTTCAAACCTGAGCCCTTCTTTCCGAGTTTCTCCTTTGTCTGTGCACCTGGTTCCTCCCTGCTGTGACTCTGTCTCTGGGTTTCTTTTGACTTCGCCGCACCACACCCTGCAAACAGCAAAGCAGGTAGAAGGCGTGAGCTGAATTGCCTGTCTTTCGTTGTTCTCACGTTTGCAGTTACTTCTTCTTGGCAGAACAACATCCGCTGCACCGCAAGGCGGGCTCAGTCATCCGGAAGCCCCTAAACAACATGCAAGTGTTGCCTGAGTTTCGTTAGCTCCAAGCCTGCCCTAAGTAGACCGTTGTACTTCCTTTGTGCTGAAAGGGAGCTGCGCAGCTTCCGTATCTGCTTGCCTCTGTCCACCGGCTATCCTACCACCCAAATACCCTGCATTGCTCCTGTTGCTGCTTTTGCTGCTGTTGAATGCACTCGGGGTGAGAGAACGAATCCAAAGCCCACGAATAGTAATTCTGTTACAGAAAGACAGGTAGGGAGAGGCTGCCTGGTGTGGTGTTTCTGCAGCAAAGAACGGCTTGATGAAATTCAGCTGAAGGGCCTCAGCAAGAAAGGCAGCAACAACGAAAATCAAGGGCGCCCCGCAACAGGAGCAGCAAGCAATGGAACCAAATGGTCCTACTGCATCAGAATCCGTATGCGAAAGCTGCAGAAGCCTCAGGAGTTGTTGCAGCTGCCGACACAGCTCGGAATATTCTTCCACGAGTTGGCGCACCTGCGGTAGGTTGCACAAACACCGACCCCTCTTCTCCGCCTCTGTCATAGACGCTGCCATTCCCTGCACTTCTGACCCTAGTTTACTACTACATGTGACAGTTGCTGTCCCTTGTGTAGCTGGTGCTGCTTCTGTTGCAAACTGTAGATATGCTCGTGCCGCTGTCGATGCTTTTTCTTCGTCTATCACGCCTTGTACACTGTGTTGCTCCTGGTGCGGCTGTCTGTAGGCACATGAATCACGGCTTGGGCTTCGCTTGTCTGCTGGCGCGCATTTTCCGGTATGCCACGGAGCGCGGCCTCTTTGAACCCGTGAGTCGCTTTGCCATTTACATTCGTTCCAGGTCAGGAATCCACGGAGGTTGTAAAACCCAAGTGACATTTCTCTTATGAAATTGAAGGCTGATGAGGCGTTGCATTTAATTTTTTGGGGCTGCTGTCTACATGCATGTGACTGGCTCAAAGCGTCTTCTTGTTGCGTTCAGTGTCTGCATCCCGCTCTGTGCATTTGTGTACTTCGGCCTGTGCACGTCGTAGTTTCATCTTATTGGTGTTTTTCTCCGCACCGTTTTGCCTTTGCTTCGACACAGCTCTGTGGTTTTGATTAGTGCGGTCTCGTGCTTCAGGGTTGGGAGACAGAATTGCCGTCTCCTTGGCTCTGGGAACGGGTACTATTCTACTGTGGTGGCTTCGTCACCGACACGCTTCTGCAGCAGCTGCTGTTGGCAGATCCAAAGGCACGCGCTGCTGCTGGTGCCGCTTGCAACCTAGATGCACCACCATCAGCGTCAGCGGCAGAAGGGGAACAGACGCCAGATGCGCCTTCGCCCGCTGTTGGTACTGCCGACTCTCCGGGGAGGCAAGCAGCACCAGAGGCAACATCGACTGATGTTGCAACGGAGGAGGTGGCACCTGCTGCGGATGCTGCTTGTAGAGCAGAAATTACAAGGAGGCTAAGCAACGGCCACGCTAAGCAAGAGTCTGCACAAGGCTCAGCAAAGATTTCCAGGGTGCAGCGGCAAAGACGAATCCCACCTAGTTTTACACTTCGTCAGCGAGCAAGTCGCGGCAGTGTTGGATACCCTCAGAAGGCAACAGCGCGGACAAGTAGCAGCAGCAGCAAAAGCAACGACAGCACCACGGGTCCACAGCGGGTTTTAGGAAAATCCTTTCCTTGTACGAACCCCACTTTTCCGGCACGATACCCACAGAGGCAGCAAAAGTTGCAACAATCGCATTCTCAAAGACAGCAGCAGCAGGAGCTCGTGAAGCAGCGCAGCAGCATCAGCAGTTCCACCTCGAGCGGAAACAGCAGCATCGGGAGCAGGGACCGTAACAATAGCAGACGGAGAAGCAGTCGCGCGTCGTAACAATGCAGTAGACACTGGAACGCTCTAACACCGTAGGCGGTTAAGGTGGAGGCGCTGCGAGGATGCTGCAAGCCATACATTATATAGAGGGAACGCCGGTGGCGCTGCAGCAGCAATAGCTATGTTGCTGCTTTTGTTGCTAAGAGAGGCAACATCTCTGTGGCTGCTTTTTACAATTCCTTAATGCAGGTAATCAGCTCCTAGTACTGAAGGTGCCGCAGCAGCAGCAACATGAATTGCTCCACAACTGATTGCTCTACCATATTACAAAATCGGAGACCTAATCACCATGCCTGGAAGCAGGAACCCGCAGGCACGATTGGGTATCCGCTGCACAGGAGCACACACAGGAGCAACTCTGTAGCATCGACCTCGCTGCTGTAGCAGGCGGTGTTTCTGCTGTATCTTTCCCGCTGCTGTACTCCAGCAAAATCGCATGGTAGAATCGGTCTCCTTTCTCTCTGCCAATAGGCTGAGGATGGTTACTCTCGCAACGACTATAAAAACCCTTTGAGACGCGCAGTAACCAAGTTGTGGACTAACTCCTTACTGCCGTTATCAGCTGCAGCATTAGCACCAGCAAGGATAGAGGGAACAGCAGCAGCGGCAGAAAAGAGCAACAACAGCCACAGTGGCAGAGGCAGTAGTAACTGCCGCTTGTAGGGGAAGAGTAGGGAGTTCAGCGACAGGTTAAGAGTAGTTGCTGCAGCAGTGGTAGAGGTAATAACAGATGTAAATTAGCGCATCCTCTGTCATACTTTGCCAGCAAGGACTGTGTGGGGCGTTGCTTAGGGGCTCCGTAGCATTTGCACATCGGCCGTTTGGCCGGTCCGTTTCGACTGGTCTCTTGTGAGCTCCGGGAACCTACGAGTTGAATTGCAATGAGTTCTCACTGAAGTCCATGATGGCAGCAATGCTGTGTTCGTAAGATGGTCATCATATTGTATGGGGGCCATGCGATAAGGTTAGGGCTTCATTGGGGGAGTGCAGATATTGACTCCAGTGAAGCGTTCAGCTGTCCTAAAGGGCCCAAGAATTTGTAGAATTTGTATCCACAAGGGGCCTAGCGGCGTTATATACAGCAACCTGCCCAGTGCTAGGAAGAACAAAACGGAAAAGCGAACCGTCCCTCGGCTTCGGGTCTAGAGGGTTGCTTTCCTAGCACTAAAGGGCAACCTTCAAGCGTTCCAAGGGGAGGAATTTGCATCTTCTGGCTGGAAAGCTGGGTTCGCTCGTCAGGTCAAAGCTGTTTGCAAAGGGACCGATGGAGGTGTGAAACATATCTTCCGAAGTCATTCTGATTGAGGGGTGTATTTGGCTTTTCAAAGCATTTGAAAATCCACTTAACTTCAACTCAAAGGCGGCACAGGCCTGACTGAGGGAACTGCCCTATGCACAGTCCCTCCTGGATATATATCAGTTGCCCACGACCTGTAAGTTGCGGAACGCAAGTCATTCTAGGCCTCAACCGGACGTACCCTAACAGCTAACTAAACACGTATGGAAGCTCCATAACCCTCCGAAGTGAATCATTACCTACAATGAACACAACATTGCGAAACTCCCTTGAAGCGCCTCTATATCGTCCATATAATGACGACTCAGAGCAACCCGGATGTTGTAGTAGCACCACTCCTTTATTCCTTGCCACTCGGCACTCAGCAACCCTCATCCAAATACCCGGATGTTCGTTTTCGTGCAGGCCTGGCTTATAGCCCGACAGCCTAGCCAACAGTGGAAGAGGTTGGGGGAACTACAGGAATTTTCTCAAGCACGCTCCACACATTAATATCTAGGCAACTGTGGGGAATTAACAAGGATTGATACGACCTATGCGGCGCGCAGATGCCCTACAAACCAACAAAATTAATAGTTTAATCGGCCAGGGCCTGAAGCCTTATGAGGTTTCCAGGGGATCGCTTCTTCAGGGCATTTCGTTCTCAGTGTCTCCCGCTCCAGCCAAAACTTTGCGAAGCCAACTCTAGGCGTGCTCTCGAACAGCACAGCACCATTTTTTTAGGAAAGCATTTTGGAAAATGTTGCTGTATCACTTAAGTAGAGGGGCCTGCATCTTTACGCTTACTTGCTTTCCGGCGCTAATCAATTCTCTGAACTGCTCCTACCCCATCCTCGAGGTATGCTAACCTTGGCGCTGCCGTTGACAACACCCAGAATTTTTCCTATGCATTGCCGGTCAGGCACTGCGTCCTGCAACTGCGCTAGCATATGGATTTCCCCTGTTCTTTCAAAATTGGTTATTTCCGGCTCCTTAGGTACTCATGGGGTTGTATTTATCGCTAGGCTCGACCATGGGTGACGTTTGAAACACTGTAGAATCGGCGGGGACCTCTTGTGGTACCAGACGGAGCGTGGACTTTACCAACTGTACGTTTCAGCTTCACGTCCTACTTACTCAAACTGCACACTCAGGTTTTAGCAGGCCACCGATGGGTCAATACAACATTGCAGAGAGTGGTAAGTCCCTGTTAGTGGCTTAGCGTGCACTCGGCAGTTGGGTTTTAGTCGGAATGTGCCCGGAAAGTCAGCAGCAGTCCTATCAAACATTGATGCCTGCAGAACATTCCGGTTCCTTAACGGCCATGGGCCGACATCTCAACGAACCTCATAGTGGGCTTACTAGTCGGAAGCTACGACAGCATCTACATCGTAGTGGGCATGCTCAGCAATTATGCCGGTTTCATCCCCGGTTCTAGTATGGATACAACAGAGGAACTGGCCCAACTATTCACCATTCACCTCTGGAAGCTTGACGACCTTCCCAAAAGTATGACCACTGACAGCTATGCCAGATGCCGGTTTCACCCCCGGTTCTAGTATGGATACAACAGAGGAACTGGTCCAACTATTCGCCATTCACCTCTGGAAGCTTGGCGACCTTCCCAAAAGTATGACCACCGACAGGTATGTCAGATATATGTTGTTCATTAGCAGCTTCTGGCGAGAATCCACGAAGCGGCTCAACATCGACCATAGATTGGCCTCTGCAAGCCATGTGGAGGCAGACATTCAGGGCGAGGGCAGCAGCCACACGCTGGTTCACTATTTGCGTGTCTGTATCCAGATGATTTCTTCAAAGTGGCTTTAATTGCTCTCTTGTGTGAAGTCAGTTAATGGTACTACACAGCAGGATTCCTCCCGTTGGTCAGTGGCACCCCTGCCTACAGTGAGACACCGTTGGCAGATCCAACTTCGCGTGTACGTGCAGGAAGGCAAACCCTTACGCCCGCAGCGGCAGGCATCCCCACATCTCGCAGCGGCATGGGGTCACATAATAACAGTACGGCAATGCCAGGCTAGAATATACGGTAAGCGGCGTTCAGAAGCGGCATTCAACCTAGGTTTCTAGGTTGGGGAAGATTTGCAAGCCTTTGGAAGAGAGCGGGAGGGGGATCAGCCGAAGGTCACTCAATAGCTGGGTAGAGCTATTGCTTTTCGTTTTCGGGTTAGATATAACCCCGAAATGTAGCCGCAAAAGGGACAGCAACTTCGTGGTAAGAAGCTACAACAAGAGGACTTAAACATTCGTGAAACAATCTGTAATGCCTAAAGAATGAGATAAATATTACGTTTAGTGTTCATGCGAAGGGCAACCCGAATGGGCTTTTGTGGATGTTTTGCGCCAAGCCATTCCTCGAGAACATCTACAGGCCATCCTTGATTCGTCAGCAATCCCTGCAGACATGGGCGTGAGCAGTGCAGTTTCAGGAGGCCCCTAAATATCGCATTGTATTTGCTCTGGTGTGCCAACTATTCCGCTTTTGGTTTAGTTTACTGCGACCTTCTTTCAACCATGTGTACATCAGTTCCTCTGGTCTTGACAGTCTGATTGTCGTCGATTACCAAAGAGATGCACGGTTCACTAACACAGGCCTTGATATGCTTTTTACCGTCCGAGAGGCGGACCCAGCGAGCACAGGCAATTGCCACAGAGGGAATTATGAAAGGGTTCAACATACGTTTTTACATCCAGAAGCAGGCTTCAGTGCAGCCCCCGCAAGGGTATATCTACAGCAGACTCGGGCGATCATAGCGTCCAAGTGCTGGAAGCGATTCTGCACAGAGACGGAGTGAGCGGAGCAGCAGAACCTGAAGGTCAGCTGGTCCGCAGCAACAGGTGGAATTACAAATAAATACAGCCATATTCAGAGCTGTGACCGGCACACGAGAACGAGTGCGACGCTGCCATGTCTGCCTGAAGTGGGTGCATGGACCTTTACAAGGCCTTTATAGGCAGACGGTACGCAAGCAAAAACTCTCAACGACTGTCTACGCTGTCTCATACAGCTAAGAAGGCTTTTTTGTGCTTGTATATGGGGCTGCCTTGCACCTTCAGTTACAGCAAGGTGCATTATAGCCGATATTAGTCCGGCTCCTCTTCAGCAGCAATAGGCGCTTGAGCTGCCGAACTCAGGACGACTGTACACTCGGGAGGGAGGTCAGTTGCGTTTAACGAAAATTTAAGGAACTTTCATCAGGTGTATGTTGGTCGCAGTAGAGCGCATGCTATAGCTCGGATACGATATACGATCGTGGACAAGCGCTACACCACGCCCTAGTTGAGTGCGGATGCTTATGCAGCAGCGCTATGTTTGTCAGTGCCCCTCTATTGAAGGGCCCTACATCATTGCTCGAAGGATACCAAGCTCATTAATCTGTTGCATGTACCACTTTTTCAATAGGCCGTTTGAGTTTATTGCAAGTGGCTTTGCCAGTTGCGTGCCTTGGCAACGCCCGCCTCCGTTGGCTGCTAGATCCGCTTATATGGAGTTGAAACATATTAATATTAAACAAAATACATGGATCCGAAAGATTAGGGAGGAAAGACAGCAGAAATACACAAAAATGCGCGGGGGTCAGGCCTGGAGACCGCTGGGGCGACGAGTGGCCGTGTGTTGCGGGAGCGAGATTGGAGGGGAGGCAACCTGGAGTGTACAGGCTGCTACTGGCACAGAACAGACACACACTTCTAAACACACACTTTGCTGTTTTAATGCAACAAGGAAGCCCTAGAGCAGCTAGCCAGACACAGCAGCAGCTAACTGGCAGTGCTGCTGCTGCTGCTGCAGCGGGGCAGGTAGCAGCAGCAGCAGCACAGCGGCGGCACCCCTGACCACGACCCAGACAACGGTGTCAGGCCGTCACAAACAAAAGTACACTTCATAGCTCATTGCTGTCTCTAATTTCTTGTCTCTTTCACTCTTGGTGTTGCTGCAGCCGCAGCAGGCACCAGACGCACAGGACAGGCCACCTCTCACGCCGGCAACTGCAGTAGCAACTGCAGCAGCAACTGCAGCAGCAAAATGGCGCCAGCCCGCCCCAGTGTGAAGTCTGCCCGCAAGGCCCCCAAAAAGTCCCCGACAAAGAAGCCCTCTAAGGCTTCTGCAGCAAAGGGCAGCACCACTGTCGGCAGGAAGACATCGCGTGCTGCATCTGGTGCTCCAGCAGCAGTACCTGCAGCAGCACCCAAGGTGAAAAAGACCATCAGCAAGAAGCAGACGAAGCCGGCAAAGGCAAAGATGGTCAAAAAGGCCATAAAGAAACAAACCACGAAAAAGACGCCAGCAAAGAAGTCCAAGAGCAGCAAGAAAGCATGAGCACCCCGCCGTTGTCGCTGCCGCTGCTGCGGCGAACTGCAGCGGCACGCAAAAGCAGCACGTCGTGCTGCTGATGCTGCTGCAACACACGGTGTTGCTGTGGCCAACTTGTCCGTGTCAGGGTATTCGCAGTAGCCGTTGCTGCAGCAGGGCGGACAAAACCTGCGGCAACTGCTGCAGCAGGAGGAGACGGAGCAGCGGTTGCAGTATCGCCGGCGGCGAGTACAGCAGCAGCAGCTCTTGCTGCAGTTGCTGCAGCTGTAGCACATCACATCAGTAACTTGTCCTTCAGTTACATGGGACTCCTCCTCCGTGCGTTGCTGCGTCTGCAGCAGCGGCAGCAACGCAGTGGACCAGCAGCAGACTGACTGCCATTAGTAGCACTTTTTTTTCCTTAGGCTTCCCTAGAAGCCACCAACTTCTCGTGCCGTTTATTGCTCCCTACAATTCGGTTCTACCGGAGACTGCGACTGCTAGATTTGCAGGGGCGGCGGTACCGTGTGCTGCTTCAAATTGCACGCAGGATGGTTGCGGTAAGTGGTGGTGCTGCACATGCAGCAACTACGGGGTAAGTGGTGCTGCTGCACATGCAGCAACTACGGTGCAATTGCCGGCATGGCATGCTATGGGTCTTCGATGTCTGCTGTTGGAGTGACACCAGCGTGTGCTTAAGCTTTTGTTGCTGCACCGAGGGAAGCTGCAGTTGGTGCGGATTTGGAAGAACATTGTACTTACACCCAGCCAGTGTGTTAAGAAGTACGCCCTTTAGGTGCCAGGCGCGAAGGTCGACAAACGGTCATTTGCAGTGGCAACCAGAAAAAAGCTACAACAGTTGCTGCCGCAGCAACTGTTGCTCAGGCTGCAGCCGCAGCAGCACTTGCTGCTGCTGCATGCATCTTCTCATACGTGAGGGGAGCAGAAACCCAGCGCTTGCGCCACTCCACAGTTGCGATGACAGCCGTTGCAGCGGCTGCTTCGGTAGGGCGAGCCGCAGCAGCTGCTGTTTGCATCTAAGCCGCGGTCGCTGCAGCGCGTGTATCACGGCCTGGATTTCGCAGCGAGCCGTTGCTGCTCCACTTTTTGGCTCCAGTCCCTCTCAAAGCTACTTATGGCGTACTTCATTTTCTCATACACAATCCAAGAAAGTGATACAGCTGGGAGGGCCTTGCAGCAGTTCGCCTGAAGACCTCGGTAGAGACCTCGGAGACCCCCTTGGCGAACGGCTGCGGCTGCGGCTGCTGCGCTACTGCGGTATAGCAAAGGCTGGCCCCCGCTCCCGTCCACCTGCATGCGCGTCCTCACTAGTGCAGTAGGGTACGCCAGGACCTGCCCAATGAGGCTGCTGCAGCCGCCCATCAACAGCAGCACCGCAGCAGGAGGCGACGCGGGGGGCAAACCGCTGCTACTGCTGATCTCATCACAGCAGCAGCGGCTTCGGGACGACCCAGAAGCGAATGGGGATCCTCCGGTAGCTGCTGTTGCACCAGGGGGAAAGGGGACTATCCCCCCAGGGGAGGCCTCGGAGATACAGTTGTTGCACGTTGGGCGCAATAGCAGCGGCTGCTGGTCCAGCTGCTGCTGCTGTCTGGGTATAATCACTCTTTGCACATACGCTTCTTTTAAAGTCTCAAAAACAGCCAAGTCAATTCCTGCATACGGTATAATGCCCAGCAAAGACGGGCCCACACCTCTGTACAGCCGCCGGAAGCCACCCTCTTTGTAAATAGCCCTAAAACACTGCAGCACTCCGGTGTACATACACCCCGGACCATACGCTGCTAGACGAGTCTTCACCTACATACACTCACACAGTAAACCCTTGACAACCGGAAATAAACCACAAGCCTTAAACTCTGCGCCCGCAGCGTTCACAAACACTATGGCGGTCGATGCTAGAATGATGTGCGGTCTGGCGCTTACGAGCTCCATGGGGTAAATGAGGAGCTGTGCACACAGACCCGCCGTTGCTCCACAGAGGAACCTGTCCAAAAGCTGCAAGTGAGGCTCTCCCTGTTCCCCCTGCTGGTACTGCTGCTGTGGTTGCTGTTGCTGCTGCTTCCTGTGGGCCAACGCGTGCTTGCAGATGTCGTAGCTGTAGAACTTGACGGCTGTCTCCGGCACAACTTTCAAACAATTGGTCAAATTCCCCCTAAAGAAACCACGCCAACCTCCCAGCAGCAAGTGGCCGCTGCTGCTCATCCTGTTGCTACCCGTGCTGCAGCAGCAGCTACCGCTACTGCTGCTTCTTACTGTTGATGCAGACAGCACATCCGCACGCACACCATGCTGCTGCTGAGACTGCTTCGAGGGGCCCTTTTCAACTGATCTGGAGGGTTGCGGAGACCTTTGATCTTTGTTGATGCTTCTAGGCTTGCTGCTGCTGCTTGGTGCATCAGCAACAACGGCAGCAGTAGAAGCACAACCTACCCCAGCAGCCTTGCCTGACAGCTCTTGCTGCATGATAACTCGAGCAGCCTGCCTCAGCGGCACCGAAAACGGTTGCAACTGCAGCATAACCTTCAGGCGATCCAACGGGGCTGTGGCGGTTCGAGAGACGGCACCTACGAGCGCAAAGCCCAAATCCTACACTCTAAACCCTAACTCTACATTATCCTACGCCGAAGGCCCAACACCATAAAATGCACGATCCGTGTGTCATCCTCTGCGCTGAAGCACCATGGCTTTACAATATGTCGTCTAGGGTCTAAGGTGTTCGGCTTTGATTGCAGGCTGTCTAGTTCCAGAGCCCTCACCTGCCACAGCTCCACTGGTAAGATGCAGAAACGCATGGGTGCGCATTATCTTCAGCATCCTCGGGTCATCTTCCTCGTTTTTCTGCAGGTGTTGCCGCTCCAGAAACTGCTGCTCCCGCACGTCTGAGTGCTTCTTCGAGCCGTTCACCGCTGGTTGATGCTCACCAGATGCTCCAGCAGACGCCGTAGAAGCAGCAACAGGCCTGCTGCTGCAGGCAGCATAACAACTCCTGCTGACAGGTAGCTGGTGCACAAAAGAGGAGCCGCTCCGACTGTTGCTGCTGAAACACCTGCTCCCGCGGGTGAAGTAGCTGCCGTCGTGAATTTTCCGACTGAACCCGTAGTTGCCACTTCCGTATTTCCAATTGCTGCCGCCATCGTCGGATGTATTACAGCTGCAGTGCCTAAGTCTCCTATCGTGATAGTTGCTCCGGTGCAAGTGCCACGCAGGTGGCACCGGCCCCAATGGGACATCTACTGCTGCTGTTGACGTTGCTAACCCTTCGCTAGAGGGCTGCGATGCTGCTGTTTCGACTGCTGCTGCATTTGTTGCATTGACTACCTCACATGTAGAGGGTGCTGCAGCGGCCCCTGCTGCTGCTCTGACGGGTAGACAAGGCAAATAACAGTTGCCTGAGCTATCGTCAATTTTACGGGTGTGGGGGGTACGGAGTGTGCTTGACCGGCGCTGTGTCAATGGTACAGCCTGAGCATTAACTGTAATAAGGGCAGCCGCAGCACCAGGAGCTGCAACAGCACCAGCAACAGATGCTTCAGTTACTGCGACAGGGAGGATAGAGGGCTCGTGTTCAGGTCCTGCAGATGCAGCAGCCTGTGCAATGCCACTTATATTCGTTCTGGTGTCGCAGAAACTACAGAAGCAGATGCTGGGTGACATGTTGTACATGCTGCAGCTGCTGCGTGGCGTTGCGCCGCTGCCTGTACACCAACAGCCGCTGTTGCCCCTGCATTCGCCCGAGTCACTCCATAAAAAACCTAAAACAGGAGAAATCCTGATAAGGGAATTTTGTTCCGCCATAAATCTTCCCAGAGAGGCTACGGCGTTTTTGTTGTTGCTGTTGCTGCAGGCGCAGCTGCTGCTGCTGCGCCATAGGATACAGCAGGGGTACTCCTCCTGCTTCTTCCAGTACTTTATCACTTCATCAGCTATATCTGAACTTCAAAAAAGCTCTCCTGCAGCGCTAGCCTCAGCAGGGCAACTACAAAGTCAGTAGCAGCAGCAGCCCCTGAGCAGCAGCGCGCATGCAAGCAAGGGCCTCTGCTTGGGGCACTTCGAACAATTGGGGTTTTGCCGGCGAAACTTAATCCTCGTAGCCTTCTCCCATCGATATATATATCACACACCTTAGACGCGTTTTCCAATGTCACCCCACAGAAGAAGCGATTCGCCGAACGAGAAGGGTATCATTGGCAGAATCAGCAAAAGATCAGCAGGAAGGCCCTCTTTTCTTGTGCCCTGTTTACCCGTCTAGATAAGCTTCAATAGCTTCAGTGAAGTTTATAGGTTGGCCGGTTCTTCCTCACTTTGGCGAAAGGCTTGGGCTCGTCTGATCCATGGTTTGGAATAGGACTGAGGACTGGGGGTTAAAGATGGACCCCGGACCTCCGGTGGCGGTCCCCCAAGGCCCAGGGCCGCTATCCTGTAGAATCTGCTGCTGCGAGCTTCAGGACAGACACGCTTTTAATGAGCATCACAGGACGCCGTGGCACTTGTCAGTAAAACGTAGACCGGGATACCCGTGGGACGGCTGCATCATCTCTTGTGGAGTTGCTTTTGGCGATGTCGGCTTTGTTGCGCATTCACACTGGCTCGAAAACATTGTCGGGCGCACCTACACATCGTGTATATATTTTGGGTATATTATATACGTCTGTGCTTAAGCACGGGCTCCTCTTCTGTGTGCGCACAAATTTCAGGTACAACATGCGTCGTCGGAGTCAGCAGCTCCCCGTAGTGACTATATCTGAGTTTGAGCGCAAGATTGAGCTGCTCCGGTTGGCTCGGCAGTATGCAGAAGGGGAAGGACCCTTGGGGGCGTTCCAACCGCTGACATCAGAGGGCCCCCAAACCCTAAGTGGCGCCGCCGCAGAGTTCCATGCGGCTGTTCGCTGCAATAAAAAGGGCAGGGACCATCTTAAGAAGCAGCATACACAACAGCAACTGCGGCCAGAAAATGGTAATGCGGAGGTAGCAACAACAACTGACGAAAGGACAGCAGCAGCAAAAGCAGCAGCAGCTGCTTGGCGTGCTGCGCTGCAGCAACACCCTGAGAGGTGTAACTTATTCGAGCAGATGCCGGCCTTTGCTTCAGCAGCAGAGAACGTGAACTATATGAGGAAGGCATACGGCTTCTTTGTAGGTCAACTGTCTAGTGCTGCTGCTGCCGAAGTGGTAGCAACATCGCTTTGCATCCTCGTGTGTTCGGTGGATCTATTGCATTTGCATAAGCATTGCTCTTGTCGCTCGTTGTGGTGCTCGGGAAGTGGATCGTGATACGAGTTACCCTCTTTGTGTTGCACTTCGTTGCCGCGCCTGTTGCATTTGACTTGTTCCTCTTCGCTGCACTCCACTTGTGGGTGTCCGCAGATACCGGATGAAGAATACTGCGTGAACACAGCCGGACTGCTACGTTGCCTATGGCGGGAGCAGCAGCAGGAGCCACGTTGCCTTCTTTGCTGCAAACGTTTCAGGGGGATCCGCGCTGCAATGCAACACATGCAACAGCAACGGCACTTCCAGCTTAAATGGAACGAAGAGCAGCAGGATTTGTTGCATAGATTCTATGATTACAAGAAATCTTACTACGAGGTAAGTTCTCGGGACCCAGAAATTGAGACGAGGCTGCGCGAATGTTTTCTGCGTGATGACTTAAACGGCGTGAAAAGAAGCATTATGACGTGAGCTGATTTGCGGTGGATGTGCAGCTCCTGGAACGGCTGGGTGCTTCCAAGGCTCCGCAGCTGCAGGCCCATAGCGACGAGGGCAGCGAACAGAGCACCCCATCCGCAGTAGCAGGTGATGCAGAAGTGGCGGACATTACAGTGGATGAAGAGAGCGAGTGGGAGGACTGCAGCAGCGACGATGGAAATGGCACAACTGCTGCCTCTGAGCAGCAGAAGCTAGAGGCACTTCTAAAAGCCAGGTATAGCGGCTCAATATGTGCTGTGTGTTTGCTTAAGTTGCCGACACACATCGCAGCAAGCGCTCGCCTAACCAGGGATCCACACCTCAGGGAAATACCCGCACGATCTGGATGTTGCGGCTGAGGATTTATGGTGTTGGTAGGGTTTAAGGCATGGGGCTGATTACTTGTTTGCAGAGGATGGCGCCATGCGCGCGTGACAGACGAGGGTCACTTGCAGCTTCCCAACGGCCAGGAGTACGCTGGAGGGCTTCGCATTTTGCCCCTGGGTGTCGGTGTAGGGTTATGGAATTCTGGCTGCATGCATCGTTGAGCGGTTCATGTGCCAGCCGCGGCAGTACTGAGAAGTTTGTAAGTTCAGGGTTTAGGGTTCTGGCGTTGTGTTATTCTTTGGCTTAGGGTTCTGCATCGCTCTCATGCCGTCTTTTGCCGGCAACGCCTCCGCCGCTTCGGGCCTCAGCTGGCTGAGCAGTGTGTTTTGCAGGACATGGCTGGGGTAAGTTGCATCTTGTTGCGGACGCCTGTTCCGCTCGTTTACGTTGATTCTGTAGCGATTCCGAATTCGGGTTGTTGGCACCTTTTTGTGCTGAATTCTGTCGAGGCCCACATAGTGGCTCTTCTGGTTAGGCCGGTGTGCTCTTTTGATCTTGTTCTAGATATCTGCAACCGCAGCCAGTTGCGCAAATAGGAATGCACGCGTGGTTTTGTGCACTGCCTTGGGCAGGTCCCATCGGAGCATGCCATAGACATACGCAAGCAGTCCTTGGCCCTCTGCAAACGGGAGAAGCTGCAGAGGCACCTTGGAATGGTGGGAGGTGAGTTTTCTCTGCAACAGCATAAACGTCCGTTGCTGCCACTGCAACAGCGGCGGTTGGCGTGGCGTCGAGAGGCCGAGCAGCAACGAAAGTGGCAACATCAGCGGATGAAGTTAGGCGTTAAAGCCAACACCCTCCAGCGCACAATCTTGAAAGAGACCAAGTTCTTCTTGTAACGCTCCCCCCATTGTGAAGTCGAAGTATGAGCCTAGCGAAGTAAAGGCTCAGTCGGTCTACACACACGCGGGACTTGGACAGTGACCGTCTTCACCACAGCCCCGCCGTTGCTGGCAGCATCTGCTGTTGCTGTGCAATTGTGTACCTTGCCCATGGGAAGTAGCCTCCGGCAGCTGTGCTGCTGCTGCTGTGCATCCGCGGGCGCTGTAGAGTTAGCGATGGCTTTGAGTTGTTGGAATGCTTGGATATATTTTTGGCAACTACGCGGAGTTGCCCTTGTGCAAAACGCATTGGGGTAGCCGGTCCCAGGCAAACCAACTGAACAGAGTGCCAGTTCACCATCAAGATGGAGAGTATTCATTTAGTTGAGCTGCTGCGGAACAGCGCTGGGAAACTAACACAGAATTACGAGCAGCGTTTGTGGCTATTCCGTCCCTTTATCCTCTTAACTGTCCTCTTTGTTTGCCGCTGGGCACTTCTTAGCAACAGGCGTTGATAAGCGTCCCATGAGACAAACGACTTTACAAGGACTCGTGCTAACTTCGCAAACATGCAGATACAAGTGCAATTCGGTCGAAATAGCCCGCTGCGTTTATGACCTGAGAAACGCTGCCTGTCCACTTGATTGACATAAGAATGCAGGGATGCCAAAGTCTGCCACATGACTTGGGCACCAATTCATACCTTTACAATTCGGTTCAAAGAAGTACAAAGCGAAGGGAACGAAGATGAACATAGACCAAACACTTAGACATGAGGACAACATACACTCTCGAACACATATACCCCAAAGTGAATTTAGAGATGGCTCCCGCTTCAATAATCAAGCTGGGTGGACCTCATGCAAAAGACAAACATTTAATACGAGATGGCTCGCTCAGATGGTGCAAGGTGAGCCAAGGGAATAAGATTCGCCCCAGGTACGCTAGGCCGCATAACGCAGTGCCGACGAGCGGATGGGTTTCCTCTTGCTTAAAGGCCGAAGGTCGGATAGCTCTCGCACACGAACTCCTTAAAGCTTCCTTTTGTAAGAGGGACGAAGGCGTCGCCGTTTGAGTCAGCGTAGAAGAGGAAGCAACAACGCTTGCAGTCCACATTGCAGGCACTCCCTGGCGAGCAGCAATCCTGGCTGGCTACCAGGTCGCAGAGGCCCTCCAGGCTCTCCCGCCTACAGAAGCACTTCTCACAGCCCAAGCAACAACCGCAAGAGCACTGGCATTCTTTCTGGCCAGTCTTGCAAGAGCAAGACTTGCAACTGACAACCTGTTGCATGTGCTCGCAGCCCTCACTGGAGCACGCAGAGAGGCAGAGCATCAAGACTTTCGGACGAATAGCCAAGTGGACGCCCCGGTCAAGCCTGCCGCGGATCCTCCGCAGGAAAGCTCGGACTGTAATCATAGCCAAGCCTTCCTCGGGATCCCCCTCTTGCCTTTTCCAACCGCGTATTTCTTTTTCTTCCCCCAGCACAACGAGATTGTCGTCGAGATCTAGGGAACCACAGCCTGCCACCTTGCTGCCACTTCCGTCGGTTCCTTCCTTTTCACCGGCCTCGAGATTTGCGTGAATGCAAGCAACAAGGCACTGAAACGACACGACACAGGAGAAAACAGCATGACAAATAAACCGGCACTTACCACGTGCTCCCAATCCCGAGCACTCTAGTTGTAGATGTACTGCAGGGTGAACAAAACCCAGAGATTCGCTACACAGAGATGCGCTACACGTAGTGGAGACACCTTACCTTAAGCCTGTGGCGATGCTGGCCCGTCAGCAATAGTTTGAAGACTGTCCCCGGCCAACCGTCTTGCTGCTCTCTCAATTCCTCTTCAACTTTTCCTTCATCCTCTGCTCGCGGGTCCGCGAACACTTGTAGCCCTTCTACGCGTGCTTCCCGAACGCCGGGCTCGTGTTCAAGCGACTTTGCCAGTTCGTGCACCGGCGCCGCCTCTCCATCAATGAAGAAGCTGGATCCTGTAAGACAAGGGAACGACTTTGGTCATATCGATCTGAAGGACCCTGCATTTCGATGATAATGCTTTCAGCAACTTTATTTCACCGACACTTGTGGCGATGAGAGCGGCTGAGTGCATGGTATGCTA
Source organism: Eimeria sp. OTU-X (assembly GCA_904066255.1). NCBI lineage: Eukaryota > Apicomplexa > Conoidasida > Eucoccidiorida > Eimeriidae > Eimeria > Eimeria sp. OTU-X. The sequence goes on along the minus strand of CAJFCX010000022.1, from coordinate 13,563 downwards.
CGGCTATGGAGACGTGCATTAATACGGAGTACCAAGAAACGCCCAATACGGCGAACGTACCTATGCGCTTAGACAGATAAAGGAATCCAGCAGCGTCCCTCTCCATTATGTCTCCTGATCGACACCAGAGATCCCCTGCTTCCAGGAGGTCTTTGTACAGAAACTGCTCAGTTTCACCGTCGTTCGTAAAGAGAGATAAGCCGTGTTCAGGATCAATGTGGGACACTAGCTCGCCTGAGCAAGAAATGTTTGACAATCATACGTATGTTGAGTAAAGCCACTGGTTGCCCGCATGCACGCTGTATTCCCCTAAGGTTTCCAAGAAAGCATCCGTGCATGGCCTCTCATAAGCTGACCTCTCTGGACAAGCGTTTTCTGATCTCGGCTGGCTTCCTTGCCCCTCTTGGTTGTTGGGTCCCTGTAGACCTCATTAGTTTCCTCATTGAACTCCACGATCCTTTCGAGTTCCTTAGAATTCCAGGCGAAGTCCGGCACGAAGGCACAAGCCCCCGGCATGTTCCAAGCATTGAAAAGGATTTGGGGAGTCTGAAGGTTCCGTGGAGAGTAGAATTCGAGTAGGCGGGGTATGCTGAAAACCTTTTTCACCACTGGCCACAGTACCCCATCCAGCCCCGTCCCTATACTAGCGCGCAGCTGGGGATTGCCGCTCCAAGAGCCCAAACGCTGCGTCTCGTCACCACCTTGGAAGCTTTCGTGGGCTTTCAGCAGCCTGGTCCACATCATCCCCGTATGCCACAGAATAGTTGCATCCATAGCCTTGACATCAGGCCACAGACTGAGCAAGCTGCTCCGAGACCGCAGCAACAAGGCTCCTCTACAAGCAATTGCTGCTGCTAGAGCGTGGAGCCCCACCTCATGGGACAGCTGCACCCCTAGCAAGAGACGGTCAGACTCAGTCAACTCCACAGCATGCATCCAACAAAAACCCGCAGAGAGGAAACGGCTGTTCGAAACCCACGTCGCACGCATGTGCCCTTTGAGGTCTGCGGTGTATAGACAGCAACATGGGAGGGACATATGAGCGCAATGTGCGCCTACCCCAGCCGGTCGTTCGGAAAGGGATCCGACCATTTTGCGTAGCGGCTCCGTCAATAGAAGGGGGAATCCAGAGGGCTTGCACTTGTGCTGTCCATCCTTTTGTAAGTCCGTGTTCTTGTGCCGCGCTGCTTCTTCGTCTGTGAGGAATTCCTTTACAATGCTATGCACGTGGGGGATAAGGCTGCGTTCCCCGTCATGCTCTTTCGCATCTGCCAGTCCACAGACGTACACAGAACAAGGATAGGAGCCGGGCTGCCCCTCGTCTTCGAGACAAACAGCAGCCACCGCCGCGTCAGCTTCTTCTCCTGATGGCTTCAGCCACGCTGTCCGCATGGAGCTGAGAGTCAGATCGTCGCATATAAGCGTCTCTGCACTTGCCTCTGCAAGCGCCTTGCGCAAGAGGCACCCTCGAAGCTGAGGATGCAACAGTGCTACAGTGATACCCGCCTTCAAGAGGCCGAAAAACACTATCACATATTCTGGACTGCTGTGCATCATCATGGCAACTACATGGGAGTTGCGTGTACACTCTGCACACGACTGAGTACTCTTTTTGGTCTCACAAGAACAACACTTGGTAGATCCTTTACCCTCTAATTTGGTTGCCCACGCTGCGACGCTGTTGCTGGCATGGTCTACGTGGCGGTAGGTCAAGACCCTCGAGCAGCACTGCGTGCAGCTATCCACATCTTCATTTCCTTCACGCGCCCCTCCGTAAACCAAAAACACCCTGTCGGGGCCCTCCTCGGCGACTTTCTGGAAAAAGCGTACTGCAGTTGTAAGACCCTCTCGTTCAAGAGTCCTCAACTGGTCATGCCTGGCATTAAGCTGCACTGCCCATTCCTTCTCAATGTCAGCAAGAGAGGTACCAGTTTCCTTCTTAATTTTCTCGACCAACCACTCGGGAGCTTCACTCTTCCTCGACTGTGGATTCGCCATCTTGCCGTGGTTACAAGGCTCCAACTTCAGCGCTTCACGAACTAACGCAAATATTTCAAATAGCCTCACCTACATTCGTGTGAAACAAAAGCGTACTTACGGAGCACAGCTCACGAAATGCGCTTCAGTGTGGGTTAGCAGCCTCAGGGACCACTGGCAGACCACTGGACTGCGACTTCGTGTGTGTTGGGGAGGCCGGAATCTACACAGGAAAGAAGAAAGACAGTGAATTGCAAAATAAGATATCATATAACTAGGCAAACAACATTAAATGAATTCATCCAAAACTATTCTGAAAAGCATGGGACCTGCAGGAATCAACCGCGGCGGGCGCCAACAGCGAGCGGAGCCGGTCCCCGTGTGTGCTGCGCGGGGCCACTCCAGTCACACAGCCTACAAGATCCAGCTCATTACTATTTCTCCAGGTTGTGCCCATATTCTCTCTTGCTCACTGAAATGAAAGTTGACAGATGTTTTAACCCCCAATGGTGCTAATGAATTTTGTGAGTTCGACCGTGACCTCAAGGAGCTGGGGGCTCGTAAAGAACACACAGACCATCTACGTTTACAGCTAGCTATGCCTTTGCCTTAGTATGGGTTGGGTCATTTTGTTCTTTGGCTGTCCAGGGACAGAAGCACCAGCTGAAGTTGTCACGGCCTCTGCAAAACGCCAGTAGCGGGAGTAAGATGCCTCGGCTTTGCACGACCTTTTTCCGAATGCTTGAGAAGTGTGCTGAAGAAAGCTAGCTTCGGCCGAATTAAAGGGTATTTTAGGGACAGAAAGCAATTCATTATTTGACTAACACGGCATGTTTACAGTCTTCCATACGGAAATTACTACTCAACAACGCCTGGCGTAGAGCAATGGTGCAACGTTGGCAATTCTGTCAAGCGGGCGCATGAACCCCCAGATGACCCTAGCTGACAAACTATAGGACAACAAAACCGCGCAAAATCTGCCTCAAGTGTCTGTACATACAGCCAAGAAGCTCTGCTTGTACCTGTTTGCGAGGCCATTTCCCCCCCTGAGTTGCAGCAAGGTGCGTTGCAACTCACGGCAGGCCGCCTAATCTCTCCCAACTCCCGGAGCTTTAGTCTCTGAGCTCAGGAGGCTGGTGAACTGATGAGAGATGCCAGTTGCATCTGAGTAACTCGAGTACCACCGGTGCATTGCAGCTCGCAATATTCATCGGGAAAGACCCAGAACCCGCGTTACAACTGCCAGCTGCCCTGTAGAGATGCACGTGCAAGGGACAGTACTGTCATGCTGCTCCCCGAGCACTAGAATGAAATATTGGCTGCACCGTCATATTGGCCCTTCTCCGTGTCGTCGTCTGAGGAGCCTTCTTCCACGCTGCAGGGGCTAGACTGATCCGGCATGCAGCTTCCATGCGGAAACCACAGTAGCAATACACTAGATGATTTCACGCAGTTATTTCCTTGTTGGTCCCAACAAGTGGGGGCTCCTGGCAGCAGTTTCATATTGACAATCTATTGTGCGGCCTTTTGGAGAAGTATTGCATCTGTCAGCTAACTCTGTTAATGTTAAATGATTGTACCGTACATGGTCCACTTACGTTTGAAATATCGGGCTTCCACCCAATGCAAATAGCCAAGAATAAGTAGCTTGAGCAGACATGGCTTGCTTCGAATTAGAACTATCCAGGGCTTTATAAACCTTAGACAGCTTTGACCTCGCATGAAGCAGCACGGATGACGAAATTATCGGACTTGTTCCGACACCACTATGTCTAGGCTTTGTCCAATGCCACTACAGTTAAGGAATCCGGCAAGTAACACATTGCAGCACGCACCGACGGTCCATGCGAGCATGCAGTCCATTGCAACAAAGTAATCAAGCCTGCTGTCCTTAAACCATACACTCTCGCACAACCTCTTCAACTGGGCAATATTTCCAAGCCGATGGGCGCCATTCTATACACGTTTCGTATGTGGCAATGCAGGCTTTTGAATTCCTGCATTCTTCGGCGAAAATCCAAGGTGGTGTGCTTGGACTCGTCAGAAGCTGTGGCGTGTGGAGCCTTCATGCTGCAGGAGGGGGAAAACCCTCTTTTCTCGAAGGCTATGACACTTGTACATCCCATATTCAGAATTTAGCTACTCATATGCGACGCGCTGTAGGCAAGGACGCATATGTATACTGGAATATATTATTGCCATACAGACTTCTCCACATCTGTGTGTTGAGCACACCACGTGGCCTGTTTAGGTGCATCTCATCCACAACTGTTGGGAAGTTTGTGGAAGAATCGACTAGTGGAGCATGCACCTTATGTGCGACGGTGCTTCGGCTTTTCTGATAGCATTCCCATGATAATGAGCCTTACTGCCTGACTAACCTTCCCGTTGTGTTGAAATGCCTGTTCGGTGGTCCGGAGGAGTGGCCGTTGCACTTGCATTTCTTTCCTTTGGAATATGCACCAGTTAGTATTATTTAGCATGCAAATGCATCGTGCTTTTGTTGACGGCAGCAAGGCGGATCTGTTCCGTCGAAGATGCCTCCCAACGTCCCTCAGTCAGATGGGTCAGCATTGAAACACCCAGCAGAGCAGTCCATATGACCATAACCTCCATTCATATAGCATTTGAAGACAGGACCACGAATTTCACTGTACATGCTTGCCAATTGGCTGTGAACCAGTCCAGTGGGGACCGGCGTACCATCGCCAGCCATGCCAGTATGCGCAAATATCGGAGGTGTTCAGCAAAACTTCTTCTCGAATTCTACAGCACTAGTGCAAATACTGTAGATGTCCAGAAAGTGCACCGGGTTCGACTTCAGCTGAAACGGGGTTCCTCATCCCGAACAGTAAGTAGGGTATTGTCACATCGACAAGGTGTCGATGGGCAAAAGTGCTTGACGGATGACAAGGGACAAGGGGAAGGGGCCGTTCTAACCCGATTGAACCTGCGTATTGTTCTATTTAGTTAATCAGGAAGGCAGATATAACTCTAGCGGTTGAGAAATGCCGTGTGACCTTCCACAGCGCTTCGTGGACCACTGGCGGAGCGCCCTGAGCACTCATGTAGTGCCTTCCCTACAGCTCAGGGGCTTCGAAAGAGGCTCCACTTGCACCGATCTCCTCTTTAAGGTAATTTCACACAGGTGCATTCTTCTGCTTCGTTTTGAAACCTGCAGACATGGTCATGGTAGTAGGGAGAAGGTGACCCGCAGATGGCGTCACAGCTGCCTAATGTCGGCTGCCGTCTCTGAGGAGCTGGTTTCCAATTATCATCCCAGTAAAGCCAATTTGTGCCTCTTCCAGTGCGCTTATTACTGCTTCCCGTTTGTAAGCTTACCATGGCGCGGGAACATGGCGCCCGCTTCCACGGTGCTTTGGAAAACGTGTTAAGCCAGCTGACGCAGCAGCAACAGTTCGAGAGGGAAGCCAACTTAGCTGCAACTTCGGCGATCAGGGAGCAGAAGACATTTGACGGGCCTGTCAGCTCATCAGTACGGAAAAGAGAACTGATTGATGTGGGCTACAATGCAAAACAGAAACATGGCGAAAGGCGGCTTCTGCTAAAAGACCCGAATCAAATTGGTCTGGGAAACGTCTTAGATGGGCAGACCCCACTTTTAAGGAGGGATATGTTCAGGAGGAAACTTTTCCCTATTCGATTTGAAGACTCCGCCAGGAACGTTGAAGAAGTCCAGCAATTGCTTATGAAGAGACAATCTGTTGGTCAGCTCGTCATTTCCCTACTTTATCTTGCAATGCTGCTTCTTTTTCTCTCACATGCTCTGGAGATCACCAAGGTATTTGAGACAACGGATGGAATTGTATCTCCGCTGAACTCGGCACTTGCACCCACGGTTTCCAGTTTCAACTCGATTAGCTATGAGGTGGCAAAAGCTAAACAAATATCATCTACAGCACCAGCAGCTGTTGTTCAGGATTCGGATACGTTGGAGAGTATCCTTACGCTGAAGAGTAAAGCAGGAGTGGCTTCTTGGCTCCTCTACGGTTTTATCCCGCTTCTGTATGGACCATCATCACAGACGAGTAACTTGGGCCGTGCAAGAATTGTCGGCAACTGTTTCAGGCTAACCTTTCGGCAGGTGTGTTGCAAAGAAAAACGAGAGCTAGTTGTATTCCGTTGCTGGAAACACACAAGCTCTCGTCCTACTTTTCGTTGTTCGTGTTCGAAGCTGTTCTTGATTTTCCCCATGAGCCTTCAGCATACGCTTTGGATCGTGGGGCCCACAGTGCAGGCGCCTGCGCGAGCGGTGCCGCATGGAGGCGCCTACTCGGTCAGAACCATTTTTCTGTGCAGGTTGAACTGGAAAACGTTGATGGATTCGATCTCGGGTATGATGGTATTTGGCCCATAACGACGGCAGGCGCCGCTGCGAGAATCGCAGCAGCAAGACTGCGGTCCGACGACCCCCTCATAAATCCACCAGGGTCGAGGTTCACCTACTCGTACCCTTTTGCTGCCATTGGGGATGACAAGGCTTTTAATAAAATAGGGGGGCACTACCAAGTCATTTGCGAAGGTAAATCGCGTTGCATGGAAAGTACCACCAAGGGCGATGCACGATACCTTTCCATTGTACACACGTAATCTCCGTTGTGCATGGGCCACTTGGAGATTAGTAGTTCGTTATGAATTACCGCAGATTCAATGCAAGCAGCTCAAAATGCACTGCAACAGAACCAGGCCACTTCTCGCTACCCTCCTTGGTTTGTCCCGCTTCCAGTAATTGCTGATCGTCGGACCATTTCAACTGTAGTTGACTTCTTCGCCATTAACCCGATCACGGAGACGTTCGCGCACTGCGCTGTCCTATTTGCTTTCACCAGTTCAGGTACGGTTCGAACTTAATATCGGAGGTAAGATGCAGTGGACTTTGGCTACCGGCACTGCAGCCCATTTTCTTTTCCGATACGCGCGTATTCAGGCACGGTTCAGAGGCCTCTGGTGATAGTCTCGTCCCTGATGCCGTTCTCGGCACAATCCTACGGTCTGGTGCGGTATACATCACTTGGCTTGATGCTGACATTCTTGCTTCTGTACCTGCTGTGCGAATTCGTGGAAATGAAACGGTTGGGTTTTAAATCTTGGCTTAAAGGGGGCTGGACGATATTTCTATTGTTTCACCTTTTTGTGCTGCTTGGCTTTCTCTCTTCCTTTGCTGCCTCACAAGTCATTGCACTTCTAGCTCCAGAAATTGGAACAACGATAGGGGCTGATGGATACTACACCATTTTGGAAGCACCCCGTGCAGCCAGCGGACCAGAGTTTTTCCAGTTGGTCAGCAACTACTACAATTTGTTTAGTGCAAACGACGCCTCCCAACAAGCATGCATTATTTTTGGTTCTGTCACCGCATTATCGGGGTGCGTCTTGATAACCCGATTGATCCCTGCTACTGCAGGCATAGGAACTAAATCATTACAAATGACATTCCGCAAAGTCAAGTTCTACATACTGGCTTCGTGCTTAGGAATGTTGGCAATCGTCCTCGTCTTTGTCTCTCTTGGAAACATATCATTTGGCGCTGCCACTCGCAGCTTTGCTGGTTACTACGAAAGGCAGGTCCACGCAATGACGGCGATGGTAGCGCCATTTCAAAACTTTGCTTTTGCGTGCACTTCATTGGATTATGACTGAAGAGGAACAAGCAAGCAGAATCGAAGACAGCTATATTTAAGCATCCCCCTCATGCACCTCAGTTTTTTCTTTGTGTTTTCTTCAGCTTAACGACATCTGCCGCTCTCCTTCTAGGTGGGACGGTTGGGAACTACAACCTTTACATGATGACTTCTGTCAATCCTGTACTTGCTGGAGTATTTTTCGTGCCTCTTTTTCTGGTCTTCTCGGCGTTTGGATTTACCATTGTAACTGCTGTGGTGCTGAGGAAACATGACTTCTGTGCTGAATCAGTGCAACAAGGCGTCATCAAATACCGACTTGAAGGACAGGTAAAGTGCTCACGCGCTGTGCTCCAGCTCGCTTACGATCTTCGTGCAGTATGGTAGCCACCCATTCCGCATCCAGGGCGTGCACTCTCGCAGCCTGCACTTTTGATGGGAGAGCTGCCTTGGCTGGAGAACCTGTCTTGTGTACGCGCTGGTTGTACAGCAGGTATTTCGGACGCGATATGAGTGGCTAGTGCATAATGTAAAATCAGGGTGCTTAGCTTTCTGGAAGTCCATGATTGGCTTTTGGAGGGCGCAGACGGTGGCTCTTCCCGGTGATGGCGCTAACCACGGGCTGGATGATGACGTCGAAGAGGCAAGGGAGCTGAAAGGCAAAGGAAAGATCAAACGGCGATCAGCCCTTGCGAACAAAAAAAAGGGGAAAGATTTTTACAGGCGTGAACAGAACGAAGAGGAAGAACATTCTTCTATCGAGGGAGACAATGCTTCACCGCCCCATTACCCCCCTTGGGTGTGGAGTGCAATTGGCATGCAAGATCCTCGAGACAAATACGGTTTGCAGACTGGGGAGGAACCGGGGTTCTACGTGGACCCAGGCAGCATAGGTATTACCCAAGTTTATTGACCTAATGAAATCCCTTCCCGTTATACGTGCGGAATGATCCGTGCATTCTGATCATTCTGCAAGACACCAGTGTGTAAACGGTAGAACGTTAAATTCAGTGCCTTCCCCAAAGTTTCTTTCCTGTGTCTGCGTGGGGAATTTATCGGATGAACAGCATGGAAGGAAGTGAGTGGAGAACTTAGCAGGGATGCAAAAGTAATGAGTTTCCAGTTAATGCACTGCACTTAATTGTGTCTTGTGAGCCATCTTTCCTCTGCTCTGTGCAGGTACATACTCTAGGACATACGGCTGTTTCAGCGGATTTACCGTCTCTGGCGTAACGGACAGGTCGAACTGGTACTTCACCCCGGTTATCCCGTGCACCCAAGTAGCCGAATATCCGGCCCCTTCCATTGCCAAGGTACACTTTTAGCACATCAGGCCTAAAACGTTTAGTCGGTGTGCCCCTTTGTGAAATTCTAGCACTCGAAACCGTTGCCGTTATCTGTGCCCATGGCACTCTGTAGGTATACGTGATGGTGAGAAAACAAACACAGGAAGACCACGAAGATGCGTGGAAGAAGCTCTTCGTAATAGCGTTTGTTGCAGTCATAGTCGCCACTGTCAGTCTGCAAGTGAGTTCGCAGAAATGCCGAACCATGCTCCTGCCGAAGCAGGACTTTGTGGCGGAGACTACAGCTGCTCCATAGAAATGCACCCTCTCGTGTGGCCTTGAGAAGCAGCACCACTACACTTTAGAATTGTCTCCTAACGAACAGCGATTTCTGTGGGTATCTCTGTACAGCTGTCGGTGGACGTAACTGCAGACATGAGGGAAATGTCTGGCAAGGCGATTTCCACGACTGAATTTCCATCGGATCCTATCGAATTCACCTGCAAGGATCCTTCTCTGGGTGTGGCTTATACTTTTAGCGTTTGCGTCAGTCAAATAGCACCACCCACCGAGTTTTCCAGTTCATTTAAAGCAACTGTTTTGAAAATCGATAGGCCATGCCTATGTGTTTGTGGTGTTACGAAACACATCATGCCCTTCTTCTACAGGCATACCGGATATAAATGCTAAAATAGATATTCCAAGCCAGCACCTCTTTAGCGTGAACTCGTCTAAGACCCTGTACAGCTGGCTACAAGCTGATAGCGGACTAATGGGTCTGTTAGCCTCAACACCAAGAGCTGCGATTTCCGACGAAGTCTTTCCAAAGTTAACCATCTCAGGTAATAAGCTTTATCGGTTGGATTTAGCTTCTTTAGAGACTATGACAACATTCCGACAATAGCCCACACGTGCCCCATGCTTTCTACACTGAAGCTTGCTGTATAGGCATCGCCGTTGCGCTTGGTGGGTGCAGGTGCAACGTACCAGCAACTCGTGCTGTCTAACTGGAACAGCACGATTATTCCACGTTCTGTCCGTGTTACTTTAGCACTCCGCTGCGAAGTAGGGTATCCAGCTCAAATGGGCTTTACGTGTAAGTCGCTCCAGTGCAACTATCAGCCGCTCTTCGAAACGGCAGCCTTCCGAGCATTTTTGAAGGAACTCGCACACCAAGACGTACTGCGGGATGTGGTTGAAGACTTGGCTTTTTACGCTGTTCTCGTAAACCCCAATGCTGACAACATGGTATTGGAGCTGTCAATAAAATTCCGCCGAGACCGTGGTGGTACAGTAACTCCCAGCCTTTCTGTTGAAGCATACGAGGTGATTTTATTGCCCGAAGCTGTACCATATGGTACGCGCAAGCACGAGAGAGAACCGATAATATGAATTTTCTGAAGCCACGTATCAGTTTGCCTTTGTGTTCCTTGTGGCTCAGTTGCAACCGTATGCCACCTGGCACTCGACAGCGATTGCATCTATCGCTTTGCAAGTAGCAACCGTTACTCTGTTCCTGTTTTTCGGCTGTTCATTCTTTGTGGAACTATACCGTTTGAGGAGGAACTTGAAGGAAGAGCGTGATGACTACAGTTTTGGCTTGTGCTTGGGGGTTTTCTTCGTCGACGACATCTTCAATGTCTTCGACTTAATTGGATTTGGAGTGCTGGCAGGCTCAATCGTGGTGTGGGCACTTCACGTGCTTTCCTTAACGCATTTCCAAGTGTTTAATATGACGACGGACCTTGCCACAGATTCAGCAGCAGCAGCAGCCGGTGGCACGCAGGAAGCAGCAGCAACTGCAGCCGCTGGCGTACTCTTCACAGCAATAAGCTCAACAGCTAGCTCACTGAGAGCCTATGCTCAGTTAGCCGCCGCTATCTTGGCTGTTGCATTTCTTCGGTTGATCCGCATTGGACGCAAACGCAAACAGTTAACCCTGATGTTCTTCGCTCTGGCTTCTGCAGCGGAGGAAATGATCCAGGTTCTGTTGGGGACAACACTGGTGTTCATTGGGTTTACGTATGTCTGCTTCCTGTCCTTTGGGCGTCAACTGGAAAGCTATTCAACCCTCAGGGATTCCTTCGTGTCCACAATTATGCTGACGACAGGCTTTTTCCCGCTATCGCAACTCTTCCATGCGGATGCTATTGTAGCGGGGGCCTTTATTTTCCCTTATCTCTTTTTCATGGGCGTAATATGCTTCAGCTTCTTCCTATGCGTTCTGCTTCGGTCGCTGGCATCCCGTGCAGCTGAAATAAAAGCAATGGAGCGACTTGGGAAGGTTGCGCATCGTTCAGTATTAGAGTCCGCACAGCTCTTTTTTGCTGAGCTTTTCTGCAGAATGGGTTCAAAAAGTGGAAGGGTACAAAGGCAGCAGCAACTGCGGGAGCAACAACGCCTGAAATTGCAGGAGGACTCGAACTTGCATTTTCGACGTGCAACACCAACGGACCAACAAGAAAATATCGTTGAGTTGCTAAATCAACAGGACGCAGAAAGGAGGCGAAGGGAGAAGCCGCTTAAAGTTGTAGAGTTGCCTCACGACGTGCTTACCAGTGTCTTATCTGACGAGCAGTATGCTGCGTTGCCAGAGGAAGTTCGTTTGTATGCAGCTCAAGAAGCGGCTTTTTTTATTGACCGATTCCGCATGATGGCGACACAGATGAGCCTTGGCAGTGGCAACATTGTGTCCCTTCTACAACAGCTAGAGAGCGAGGCGTATGCAGAACTCTCCAGGCTCTCTCGCGACGTGGCCCAGCAAGAAGGTCATCTGCGGCATGAACTGTCAGTTTACGCTTCCCAGGTGGTCAGTGGGCAACAGAGGCTGACGGCGTACATAAAGTACATTGAAAAAGCACTGAGAGATAGGGAAGAAGAGCTTCAGTTACAACAACGGGAGGTGGAACTCCTTGAATCCCGAATGGCGGGGGACTTGGAATAAACTTGCATGCTTGGTGTTGGCGTGTCTTATACAGCACGTAAAACACAGTTCGACAGAAGGGGGTAATTCGGGTGTAATAACTGTTAGATTCTTAATATTGCTCACGAATACAATCGTGATCGAATGCGTATGTACGGAAATTGCCCCGGATTTGGTTTCGGAACTGATATTCTAGCTGCACAGTGTTTCCGCACAGTGATTCGGCTTGTTGCATACTTAATTATGGGGTTTTGGAAAGGCACGCTAATGCCGCTATGTTGCATGGAGTTCGCCTAGAGGTGGATATTGATAACATCTATTTACTGCACAACAGTGACCAGCTGCAGGATGCTTGGCTACAGCACTATTTGCTGTCAGACCAGCTGACGGATTGGTCGCGTTCTTACACATCGCGCAAATGAAGCTACAACAGAGCTTCCCCAGTGGAAAATTTGTCCTATTTCGTGTTTGAGAGTTTGACACATATTTGTTGTACTCTTCTAAGCTTTTGCTTCGACGGGGATAGAGTGGTGCCACTAGTAGACCTTCAATTAGCCATATCTGTGGTGGGGTGAGTTTCCGGACAGACTTTGGAAGTGCTACCAACCCACAGATGAACCCTAAAACTGTTTCTGGACGGCCTATGAGGAACTGTAGCATGCCCGTAGTGCTCGTGAGACAGGAGTTTCATAGGGCAGCAACAGCTTAAGTCCTTATTCGCCTATTCGCAGGTTTCTCAAGTTAACATTATTCTTGTGTCTCGACGGTCCACGTAATTGACCACCTTGGTTCGCAAGTCCCGTGTAGAAGGTACAGCAGGCTGTATGAGTTCAGAGGCGGGGTGCCTGGTTTTGCACACCTGTACAATAAGGGGCAGAATATCTCACTTTTTTACTTGTGGCACAGTATCATAGGCTTTTACGTTTCTAAATACTAGGGCATTCATCCTCCTCATATGGTCTCGAGCACTCGCACCAACGCGCAAATACGGTGGACAACGCCCGTGTTACAACTGTACGAACATATTTGGTCTTGCGCAAATATAATGTACAACCTAAATATCTATTTGTTTAAGCTGTTTTTACAGGAAACGAGATCAATTAGTGACCGATTCCTACGACAAATTGACGTCGTTAGCAGGAACCACAAGCACAGACTCCAGTTCGGGGGTGGAACCTACTGAAGAAATATTTTCCCGTTTCATCTCCCCTATGATTAACCTTAAGAAAAGATGCCACTGAAACAATAATCTTGAATTATTCATGCAATTTACATTGCTCACAACGTGAACGCTGCCACTGCGCGGCGGGGGGGAGACGCGAGTCCGATTGCGACTGTCCACGAAGCGCGAGAGAGCTGTTTTGCCGCTGGTATTCCGTCATAGATGGCAATTCCACAAAGTTTTGAATCAGCTTTGCTGTGTGGTTGTAGACGACGGATGCCAAGCTTACTAAGGGGCGTGTTGAGAAGTATTTCAGGGTCACTTGCTGCAAAGAGACCAGATATAGAACTAGGGGGGGATCAGGTGTATGCTCGCCGGCTGATAAACCACCATAAATACATCTCAGAACTATCGTAAAGAGGCAGGTGAAGCCTGACGATCCTGCGCAACCACGTGTTTCCTCCTGGTGGATCCAGTAGAAAGTTTGGATGCAGTGAGCAGGGCAGGTACATAGCCCGCATCTGCGACTTCACCTCCAAGTAACTTATGGGAAAGGGTGTCTTTCGAAGAGCA